>APFE031223709.1:379529-442029 GCA_000404065.3 Pinus taeda
CCGAGGAGAGAATGAACCGTCGGATCACTACATATCGTGACCGTCGGATTTGTAAGTTACAAAATGTACAACGGTAAAGAAACACACTTTACCTAACTCTATACCTAACTCTATACTAGACCAAGTTGAACTTAACTATTTCCTATGTGTCGGAATATCCTAACACACTAATGCTCAATATTTTGCAAATTCAATGAATAGATGGAGAATACCACCTGTACTAGCAGATGCAAATATAAACACATATGAATGGCCAGCTACAGGAAGTAAAAGAAGCTTGCAAATCTAATTTGTCAAAGCAGAGATAACATGACAGTTATCTGGCCTTAGACACAAAAGGAAACATGAACAAACTGTTCAAGTGCAAGCTTAGAACATAAGAGGAAACTGGACATTGAACATATATCAACAAAAAAAGCTTGTATTCACTAGAATGAAGATGAGAAGCTTGAAGGGACAGAGTATCAATAATCTCCAGAGGTTGAACCCTTGTTACATCTAGTTTTCAACCTTTTACAGGCCTTTTACAATGCTCTTGATCTCTCAACGGCTCAGAGTCTTAATCTATTTGATCTGTCTTGTTAACTGATTGATTCCCTCAATAGGCAATCATGGCTCGAAGGTTTTCACCTTTTGACAGAGGGATAACCACCTTCAGGTAGTTTGATGAATTGTCTGGGAGCTCTCTCGTGTCGGAGATGCTCCATGATGTTTTTTTTGATGAGATGCACTGTTGCCTTTGATATTTTTGTTTGTTTTGGATAGCTATGCACGCTGTGTTGCGCTGTGCTGCTTCTCGGCCTCTTTGTCAGTTTGGGGATGACGTACGCGTGCTGTGGCCCTTTCAAAGGTTTAATAATGCATGCTTTCTGTTAAAATAGAACAACGCTGCCATATTGTGGACCTCTGTCGAAAACAATGACTGTTTCTGTTTTGAACAGAAAACAAAACAACACTAAGAAATCCCACCCCTCTCTGTCCTTTTCGGACTTCAAAAGTCCTCAAAAATGGTTTATCCTTCTATCGGGTTCTCACTTTGGGTTGCTATCGCCTATTGTGGGTGGCCTGGTCCCTTTATATTTTCCTCGTATCTTGAAATTCGTAAAAACACTGAAAACACTGAAAATTGGCCTTAGGCGGACTTGAAAATATATATAATTTCATTTCTGGACCCTTTCAAGTCTGGGACTCATCGCTATCAGCGCTGCCCTGTGTTCCATTGTATTTCGTTATACGCTTAAAAAGCTTTGAAAACACATGAAAATGGCCCTCGGTGGACTTTAAATATTATATATTTCACTTTTTGGACCCTTTCGGTTCTGGGAATCATCCTTATCGGCACTACCTTGTGTTCCTTTGTATTTCGTTATATAACGAGATACATTGAAAATGCATTAAAACTGGCCGACCCGTGGACCTGAACTATTATCAAATGTCGTATATATAACCGTCGGGTTCGCTTATTGCATCACCCACACGAAGGTATAAAGGCTCCGCCCATTGGTGTGGCTCTGCTGCGATATAGCAATGCGATGCAATCGCAATCGCTTATCACTTATCGCTCAAGCCTAGGGCCCTTTCTTAAATCACCGATACCTCATTGATGCAACCCGCAGATCCGATCACCGAAGATCGCTGATCGGCGGTGTCTTGCGCCCATCCTTAAGTCATCCTCTTTGTAGTGACGATTGTGATTAGTCACTTAGATTTGGGCCATTGATTGGCCAGATCTAACAACTGATGTTCTTTCATTGTTTAAAGCCTGCGATTTTGGTTTTTCATGGTTTTTCAAGCGTTTTTTGACTCCCGATAGTGTATTTCCGCCCTTCCAAGGGCTCTCCTCTTACGCTAATTTTGACCTTTGGATGATTTTGAGAAAATGCTAAAGATTTCAAGAGCATTTTTGGATCCCTTGGGATGATTTTAAGCAAATTTGGAAACTTTAAGAGCATATATGGATCCCATTTTCAGCCTTTTGCTAGCGAGGCTAACACTGGCTCCTTCTGGGGATGAAATCCTCCCTATGAGGTTTCAAGGATCAAAGATCAATGGCTTTCCTGTAAAAACAAAATCAAATCTTCCTCCTAGTGTTCCATTGGGCATGGAGTCTATTTTGTAATGAAAATAAAAATTGGGAAAAACATATTTACAATAATAAGGCTTTAAATCCTTAAACGAAATAAAGTTTTAAGAACCGCCCGTTTAATGGGCTACCAAAAGTATCTCCTCCTTCCAGACTGTGCATAATGAATGTATTGTTCTGTTGAATTTGAGTGGTGACAAATCAACCTGTCCATAAGGAGTCAAACTTGCCATGATTTCCTTTCTTTTGCTTAAATGCATCCGATTTAAGCACCCAATCACCAACTTGGAAATTGTCCACTTTTTCCTTCCTGTCAAAGGTTTCTTTGATTTTCTTCTGATGAGCCTTTGACTTCTCAACCAGCTGCTCTCTGATCTGCTGTAGTTCAACCAGTTTATTCATTCTTCTTACCATGTCATTCTCTTCATCTTGTTCTTCTTGCAAGAATTTAGCCACAAGGAGAATCAACTGGACAGGGAAAACAACCTCAGTGCCATAAACCAGTTTAAATGGAGAATTCACTATGGATATTTTAATGGTAACTCTGTCAGCCCATAGCACAAACTTCAACTTGGAATCCAAGCTCTTTTTGTTGTCCTCTAACAGTTTTTTGATTACCCTTACCAGACTCTTGTCAGATGATTTAGCCAGGCCATTGCCTTGACGATAATATGAGGTAGAATGCATCACTTGAATGCCCATGGATTCCGTCATGTCCATCAATTCTTTTTCCTTGAAAGCTACTGCATTATCGGTGACTAGTTTGGTTGGGAAACCAGATCTAGTGAAAATATTCTCATTCAAGAACTTTATGACAACTTGATGATTAGAATTCTTAGTAGGTATAGCTTCAATCCACTTGGTGAAATAATCAGTGGCTACTAAGATCCATTTGTGTCAGCCACTGGAATGTGGGTTGATCTCATCTGTAAAGTCCAAGCCCCACTGTTGGAAGGGACCATTGACATGTACTGGCTTCAGGGGGAAAGATTTTAGCTGTTGTCTTCCTGCAAACCTCTAACACTTGTAATAAGATTTCAAAAAAATAAACATATCAGATAACATAATAGGCCAATAATACCCAACCCTCAGGATTTTGTTGGCTGTGGTTTTCCAATAATGATGCCCTCCACAGATGCTAGAATGGAACTGGTGTATGACTTCCATAGATTGTTCTTTATCTAGACATCTCAAGAGGGTTCTTGATGGGTCTTTCCAATAAAGAAAATCTTTATTAATGCAGAATTTGGCTGATCTAAGTTTAATGGCCTGGGCTTGACTTGAGTTAAGCCCTGGAGGGACTTCTAGCTTCAACAAAAAATGAACTATGCTATAATACCATTCACAGGTGGCTAGAGTTTTAGCCAAAGACTGATTCTTCTTTTGTTCTTCTGTTGCTCCCTCAGTCTACCCATCATATGAATTTAGACCCATGCAATTTATGTCTAACAAGCTGCAATTTTCTTCAGCCATAAGTTTAGCCAAGCCCTGGCCTTTGACAAGCTTAGTGGGCTTCACCTCTATGTTAAACTATATGAATCTTGCAATCCATTTAGCTCTCTTTCCATCAATATCTGGTTGAGTTAAGACATCTTTTATTGATGCTGAAGGTACATATGCAACTACTTTGGAATGAAGAATATAAATTCTGATTGAGTTTAAAGATTTTATGAGAGTATAAGCTTGTTTTTCAATAAGGTCATACCTCATTTCAACATCCCTTAGAGTTTTGCTGAAAAAGGCCACGGGGTGCTTTATGCCTTCATCATTTTTCTGCAATAGAACTACTAAAAGTGTATCATAAGAGGCAAAAGAGAAGATACAAAACTCCTTAGTGTAATCTAGGTTGATTCGAGTGGGAGCTTCCATGATAGCTTGCTTGATTGCTTCAAAACAACTTCTTGAAGCATCTATCCATTTCATTTCTAATCCTTTCTTCAACGTGGAAGTGATGTGCTTTACTAACTCTGCAAAGTTTGGAATGAACCTCCTCACAAAGTTAATCTTACCCAGGAAGGATTGAATGTCCCTTTTTGACTTTGGGATGGACAATGTCTGAATGGATTGAACCCTTGCTAGATCAATGTTCACACCTTAAGTAGAAACAATATGTCCCAGAAGTTTGCCTTCTTCTAGAGCAAACTGTGATTTCTTTGGGTTCAATGAAATTCCAAACTGTTTGCACTTTAGGAAGACCTTCTTCAAATTCTGTAAACGGTCTTTGTGGCTGCTGGAGAAGACTATTATGTCATCAAGATAAATAAGGAAAAAATTGTCCTTCTCTCCTACAAAAGCTATGTCCATGGCCCTATGAAAAGTAGCCCCAACATTCATCAGTCTGAAAGGCATCTTGGAGTACATGAAAGTGCCCCAAGGACTAGTGAAGGCGGTCTTTTTCTGATCTTCAAGATTTACAACAATCTGATTGTAACCTAAAAATCCATCTAAGAAAGACATGATTCTAGCCCCTGAAACTCTTTGCAGTAAGTGTTCCATCTTAGGCAGGGGATAGTTATCTTTTTTAGAGCACTTGTTCAGATTTCTGAAGTCAACACAAAGCCTGATTTCTCCATTTTTCTTTCTTACTACCACAAGGTTAGGTATCCACTTTAAATACCTTAGGGGACCTATGATTTTGGCATCCAACAACTTCTTGATTTATTTCTCAATCAAAGGCAATAAGAGAGAGCTGATAGGTCTTAATTTCTGCTTAAAAGGGATGGTGTTCTTTTCCAGTGGAATATTACGCTGAATGATGTCTGTGTCATAGGTTTTAAGATCACTGTATTCCCAAGAAAAAATATTAGCGAATTGCTTCATGAGGGTGCAATACTCAGAATTCTGGGAAGAGGACAAATGAGTGGACAGATTTATGTATTTCGGATGGGCTGGGCTCCCTATATTGTTTTTATGAACAACATACTCATTTTCTGTTTCGACAGGCTTATAAGGCACATCGTTATGATCGAACAGTTTCTCTGGAGGCACCAATCCTGTTATGAAACCAACTCAAGAAAATATAGAAAAGATAGATCAACGCCTTAGAATTCAACCTCTTCGAGGGGGCAACCTCCTTTACCTTACATAAATGAACGATTCTTGGATGATACAAATGAAAATACCTCCTTTCGATATATAGGAGTCTAAGGGGTCATAACATAATCAGATCCAACATAACAATAATAATGTAAGGGCCTAATAATAACAATAGTGGGCTTCTATGGGGCACAATAGTAACAATATGGGCACTACATGGGTACATCAATATAATAAGTGGGTTGTACTAATAACAATAAGGGGTTACACTAGTAGTATAGGGGCCTAACATGCCCCTCTCCTTCAAAAAGTGTTGTCCTCAACGCTTGAGTAGTTCTTGATGCTTCTGTATAAGATTCTTGTCCTCCCATGTGGAATCTTCAGCGGGTAAGTTCTTCCACTTGATGAGATACTCTGAAATTGATCGATTTCGTTGTTGTCGCATTCTTGTTTCTGTGACTGCTCCAGGTTCCAATATGATTTTTCCTTCCTCTTCAATTTTTGGCAATATTGTTTGAATTGGGATCTTTTGCAACTTTTGAATAAGTGGCCATACTTCTCTGTCCTTCTTCCATTCATCCCTTGCTTCATTTATCCAATCTGATTGGATAATAGAAATAGCACAAAACAATGCTTCCACATCCTCATCCTTTCTTAAGAGTGCATCTACAACAAAATTTTGCTTCCATTTCTGTAGATGATGTCAAAGTCATAACCCATCATATTTGTGACACATTTTTTCTGTTCTTCTAAAGATAATAGTTGTTCTAAAAGTATTTAAGACTATCATGATCCATTTTTACCTTGAAGTGTCTTCCCATTTGGTAAGGTCACCATTTCTTAAGTGCATGTAGCATTGCCAACATTTCCTTCTCATAAATAGCTTGTTTGAGACACAGCAGTAAAAATACCCAATCACCTACATCAAAACATTTTTCACTACGATGTTGATATACCTGTTGTTTCATTTGATTTTGCACCGAAGTGGCGTTATCCTTTAAAAGTTGGAGAACTTGTTGTTTATGCTCGATGTGATCTTTCACTGCTTGAACCTTTTTCTTCTTGATATGTCCTTCTATCTCTAGATTTTGAGGAGTGGTAATTTCTTCCAATCCTTTACATGATATGGTCGGATTCATTTCTTGATGCTTGATGTGATCTTTCACTTCTTGAACATTTTTCTTCTTGATATGTCCTTCTATCTTGATAGTTTGAGGAGTGGTAATTTCGACCAATGAATTACAAGATATCGTTGGATTCATTTATTCTTTCTCGATGTGATCTTTCACTTCTTGCACCTTTTTCTTCTTGATATGTCCTTCTATCTTGAGAGTTTGAGGAGTGGTTATTATTGCCAATGCTTTACAAGATATGGTATGATTCATTTCTTCTTTTTCTATGGTGGGGTTTTGGCGTATATCCTCTTCTTTTGATGTTTCTTGATCCTTTTCTTCCTCCTCTTCATATTCTATGTAAAATAATTTCTTCTCAGCACACTTATGACCTTTAGTGCATTTTCTATCACAATTGTAACAAAGCCCTTTTTCTCTTTTTTCTTCCAATTGTTGTGGTGTTACCCTTGTAGGTTGTGGAAGGCTAGGAGAAACAACACTTCCATCTTTATAGTTGTGATGGGTATGCTTCCTAGTTTCCATAATTTTTCTTTCCACTATGTCACAAAACCCTTTTACTCTTTCCAATTGTTGTGGTGTTGCTCTAAAGAAGGTGTTGCTCTTTGTATCATCATAATGTGCTATTATTTCCTCCGTGAAAATTGACCACGTAAAAAGTTTTTTATGAGAACAAAGCCCTTCATATCATAAAAATTGATTCGGTTCTAAATATGAATATGTAATACATACCTTTTGTAACAATGGTACACCATGTAGATCAAAATATTGCTCCATCTGAAGTATCCAATTTACCGGATCCTTGCCATCAAACTTCCTCATCTTGCTTTTTCTTGATTTTAGGAGCTCAATCTTGAAACGCCTGTAACTCTGTACTTTCGGATCTTTAAGTTCTAAAATTATGATCTGTAGTAGCCCTCTACGTCCTCTTTCCAATGCCACCATTCTGGTCCAAATTGGATTCTCCAATAAAGAGTTATGCACAATCTCCCAAGATGACCTGATTATAGACCTTTCCAGAAGAGTGAACTTGTATGAAGTGTCACATGTCACTGTTTCAACCTTTGGCACTGAAAAATATATATAAGAAACTGCAGTCCGTCCTCTTTCTGTACCTTCTTACAAAATTTCAATCCGATGCTCAGACAAAAAGTTATGATGATTTTCTCCAGGTCACCTGTTTGGAATGTAATTCAGGAGATTGCAAAAAGACCAACTTCCTCATATCATATCTCTGTAAATATAGAGTGAAAAGCTCTGAAATTCTGATCCGATCTTCAGCGCGATTTCTTCTCAAATGGGTTTGTTTTTTAGCATCTGAAACATCGCAGAAACAAAGTTATAGTGAAAATGCCACGATGACCTATTTGGAGCAGTGAAACCCTAGAATCCAAAGCTCTGATACCAAATGTTATGAAACCAGCTCAAGAAAAGATAGAAAAGATAGATCAACGCCTTAGAATTCAGCCTCTTCGAGGGGGAAAAATCATTTACATTGCATAAATGAACAATTCTTGGATGATACAAATTAAAAGACCTCCTTTCAATATATAGGAGTCTAAGGGGTCATAACATAATCAGAGCCGACATAACAATAATAATGTAAGGGCATAATAATAACAATAGTGGGCTTCTATGGGGCACAATAGTAACAATATGGGCACTACGTGGGTACATCAATATAATAAGTGGGTTGTACTAATAACAATAAGGGGTTACACTAGTAGTATAGGGGCCTAACAAATCCCTTTGGTATATGGTTACTAGGCAGCTGGACGATGCTTCCTCGACCGATCTCACTTTTTAACTTGGATTGGTTGCATTCTTCCATGGTTTCATTTTCCTGATCTATGTGTGTTTCAGAAAATTCCTCAACGACTTGCAAAAACCTGTCAATTTCATCATCGTCTTCAAAAACTTTCCAACATTTGACGTTTTTAGGAGGGACGGTCTATATTTCACCTAAACTTCATACATCAATTTAGGAGGCAAAGGAGGAATAAACGTGCTAGCAGACACAGAAAGGGAGTCGAAAAGCTGATTCTTCATTCTTAGAATGTAAGAAATGCTGAAATTATTAAAAGAGTCCTTGAGCCTCCATACCTCATCTATGTATGCTTTCAGCCTTGGATGCTTAGCTTGGAAAGTTTTAATTACCTGATGAATAATGAGGTCTACATCTCAAAACACTTTCAGGCCTTTGATGCCCATTTCTTTAGCAGCGCTTAAGCCCAGAATCAAAGCTTCATACTCTGCTATGTTGTTTGTGACTTGAAAGGTTAATTTGAAAGATAAATGAATGTACTCCTATGTGGGGAACACAAGGACTACACCTGCCCCTGTAGATTCCTTAGAGCAAGCCCCATCAAAGAACATGTCCCAAATCTGTGGGCCTTCTTCCTCAGAAATCGGGCAAACTAGTTTTTTAAGCTATGTGGAGGCCAACTGGGATTCTTCAGTATGAAGAATACATGCTCCAAAATCAGTGTCAACAACATAGATAGGATGATTAATGGGATTCCTTTCATCGCTGATGATATAATCCAACTGAGCTTCTTTGTATAATCTCTTTTTCTCCCTATGAAAACTGGGACAGTAGCATAGGACATATCATTTTGTAATGATCCACCTAATCTCTTGATCCAACCTATGGAAAGTAACATGCCAAAATTGGGGGGTACATTTGCTACCACAATATCCATCATCATGCTTTTCATGGGTAGCTGAGACAAAGTGATGGCTAGGTCCTTGATTAATCCCAAACATTTCACTTTTCTAGAGTCAAAAGAAAACAGGTCATGATAAGGCTTGGTGATATCAAGACCCAGCTCATCCATGAAAACCTTGGGCATTATATTATGGCTGGCTCCAGTGTCCAGAAGGAAGTTATGAAGGATTTCATCATGAATAGTTAGAGAGACATAGAATGATGGGGAGTTGTCTTCACAATTTTCAATCATCTGGCTGAGAATAACAGCTGGCTTGTCATCTTGCAGATTTACATAGTTAGTGGAGGCTTGGATGGCTTTAGGCTCAAGGGCCTCAAGGATGGATATTTTAAATGAATCAGTTTCAGTAGTTCAATCAGAGGCATAGGTATTCTTAGTTTCTGAATTTCTGATTGAAAACTAAAAGGAGAAGGAGACTTGTCAAGGCCTCTTACCTCGTGAGCTGGAGCTTTGAGGATGATGGGATCAACTGCCAGTTTCTTCTGCTTATTATCTTACTGTACTGTAGGGACAACAACTCTTTGAACAGGAGTTTCCTTGGCATTATTCATCTTTGACCTTAGATTATATCTTTTTTGATCTACAGTTTGTAGAATAGCTTCACCATCCCATTCTTGGTTAATCTGGTCATTGAATAATGACTTTTCATAGGCAGCTGAGGTCAAAAAGGAGGCATTTCCTTTGTCTTCCAGACAATGGATCTCATCATCTTCTTCAAACTTCTCTTCTTCCATGACTACATTCTGGAAAGGGGTCTTCACCCTTTGGTCTTCGTTGGCATCTTTTCTTCTTTGAAAAATCTGTAACTGCTCATTAGTTCTTCTATATGGATTTGGATTTGCATTTCTAGGAGTAAAGGTGTTAGGAACTCTCCCTTTCCCAGGGTGCTGCTCAACCTTTAATTTGGAGATTTTAGAGGCTAATGACTCTATCATTTTTGTCATTTTATCTATCTTAGGATCAGAAGATGTTGAATACTCGCCCCTTTGTCTTCTTCTATCAATATTTCCCTTGAGCTTCTTTGCAACCATGATGTTTGATTCCACTTCCAAGGCTACATCCTGCATGTCAGCCAAAGTAGCACATCGCCTCTCTCTCAATAGTAGGTAGAAGTCAGAATCAAAAGCACTGGCATAGGTGAGTTCAACAGAGGTAGTAGTGGGTTTTACTTCAGTTGGTATCTTGCTATACATACGATTAAACCTCTTATTAAAATTAGACAAAAACTCACCATTTTCTCTCTTTAAGTTTCCAAACTTAGTGTGGTAGTAGAGGATATCCTTCTTATCCCCCCAATGCTTTAGAAATGCATCATCTAAAGCCTCAATATCTGCTATAGATCTTGCGGTTAGTTCTTTGAACCATTTTCTAGCCTCTCCATCTAGGCTTTAGACAAAGACTCTCATCCAAACATCATCTTCACTAATGTCCAGGTTATCAGGATAGATATAGAATGACTCAAGATGTTCCTCAGTTGTGACACCTTCAGTCCTAGTGAACTTAGGCCTATATTTATGATATTCTCTAGTAGGCATGTCATTCAAAAGAGTGGGCAATATTAGAAGTCCATACCTAGCAGCTATGATTCTTTCCATTTTGGTAGGTGCTTGTGGACCTGCCATAACTGTGGTGGCTAAAAGAGTACTGGCAGTCTGAATGATATAGGTATGAGGAGTGACTAATAAGACTAAAGGAGTATGATGGATAGGAGGTGAGGTTTCCTTTGGGCTTACAACAAAAGTATAACCTAAAGAATAAGGAGCTTTAAGAATCTTTGAGAGTTTTTCTTCACTGCTAATATTAGATGCTATACTCTCAACATGTATTTGTTCTATTACAGGATTTTCTTGAAGAGATATAGAAGATTGTCAAGTTTACCTAAAGCTGATGCTCCTTTCTGCAATACATTTATTTCTTTGATGATTTTTTTAGGGTCAGATACTAGGTCAGCTTGTAGCTTTTGAGGATTTCTTCGAATCTGCCTCACAAACTGAGCCAGAACTATGAAGTGGAGTCGCTAAGAGGTTCAGCCTCCAGTAGAGTCACCAGATAGATGATTACAACCAATAAAGTGCCTAGAATTTGTAACATACAATCTTCAATATTGTTCTCTAAACTATTGGAAAGAATAATGGTTTAGATCAAGCTAGATAACCATTTCAACTCTATTCTCACTCAAGACATGCATGAACACCCTCAGCTCTATAAGGATTTAGACCACTAATACTCAATAGTTTGTAAATTCAATGAATATATGGAGAATACCACCTGTACTAGCAGATGCAAATATAAAAACATATGAATGGCCAACTACAGGAAGTAAAAGAAGCTTGCAAATCTAATTTGTAAAAGTAGAGATAAGATGACAGTTATCTGGCCTTAGACATAAAAGGAAACATGAACAAACTGTTCAAGTGAAAGCTTAGAACAGAAGAGGAAAATGGACATTGAACATATAACAACAAAAGAAGCTTGTATTCACTAGAATGAAGATGATAAGCTTGAAGGAACAGAGTATCAGTAATCTCCAGAGGTTGAACCCTTGTTACATATACTTTTCAGCCTTTTATAATGCTCCTGAGCTCTCAAAGTCTCAAAGTCTTAATATGTATGATTTGTCTTGTTAACTGATTGATTCCCTCAATAGGAAAACATGGCTCGGAGGTTTTCTCCTTCTAACAGAGAGATAACCACCTTCAGGTAGTTTGATGCACTGTCTAGGATCTCTCTCATGCCGGAGATTCCCCATGATGTTTGTTTTAATGAGCTGCACTGTGGCCTTTGATATTTCTGTTTGTTTTGGATAGATGCACATGTTGTGTTGCGCTGTGCTGCTTCTCGGCCTCTTTGTCAGTTTGGGGATGAGCTGCATGTGCTGTGGCCCATTCAAAGGTTTAACAATGCATGCTTTCTATTAGAACAGAACAACGCTGCCATATTGTGGACCTCTGTAGAAAACAATGACTGTTTCTATTTTAAACATAAAACACAACAACATTGAGAAATCCCACCCCTCTCTATCCTTTTTGTACTTCAAAAGTCCTCAAAAATGGTTTATCCTTCTATCGGGTCTGCCCTTTGGGTCGGTGTCGCCTATAGCGGGTGGCCTAGTCCCTTTATATTTTCCCCTTATCCTGAAATTCGTAAAAACATTGAAAACATTGAAAATTGGCCTTAGGCGGACCTAAAAATATATATATTTTCATTTCCAGACCCTTTCAGGTCCGGCACTCATTGCTATCGGCGCTACTCTGTGTTCCTTTGTATTTCGTTATTTGCTTAAAGAGCTCTGAAAACACATGAAAACGACCCTCGGTGGAATTTAAATATTATATATTTCACTTTGCGGACCCTTTCAGGTCCGAGAATCATCGTTATCGGTGCTACCCTATGTTCCTTTGTATTTCATTATATAACAAAATACATTGAAAATTCATTAAAATTGGCTCACCCGCGGACTTGAAATATTATAAAATGTCGTATATATAACCGTCGGGTCTGGTTATCGCATTGCGCATATGAAGGTATAAAGGCTTCACCCATTGGTGCTGCTCTGCCGTGATATAGTGATGTGATGCGATCACAATAGCTTATCGCTCATGCCCATGGCCCTTTCTTAAATTGCTGATATCTCACCGATGAGACCGCTGATCCGATCATCGAAGATCGCTGATCGGTGGTGTTTTGCGCTCGTCCTCAAGTCATCCTCTCTGCAGCACCGATTGCAATTAGCTTCTTAGATCTAGGCCGTTGATCAGACAGATCTAACGGTTGCTGTTCTTTCATTGTTTAAAGCCTGTGATTTTGGTTTTTCATGGTTTTTCAAGCGTTTTTTTCCTCTCCATAGTGTATTTTTCGCCCTTCCAAGGGCTCTCCTCTTGCGCTGATTTTGACCTTTGGATGATTTTGAGCAAATGCTGAAGATTTCAAGAGCATTTTTGGGTCCCTTGGGATGATTTAAAGCAAATTTGGAAACTTTAAGAGCATATATGGATCCAATTTTGGGCCTTTTGCTAGCGAGGCTAACAGTACCCACTGAACCCATCTAAGAAAGAGATTTTTTTTTTACTTTCCAAGCCATCTAACACTTGGTGAATGAAAGGTAGAGGAAAATGGTCCTTCTTTGTTGCTTTGTTTAACTCTCTGTAATCAACACAAATCCTCCATTTCTAATTTTTCTTTGGAACCAACACCAAAGGAGACACCCACTCACTGTCTGAGATAGGGTAAATGAATCCTGCATCTAGTAGTGTTTGCAACTCTTCTTTGACTATATCCTTGAGAGATGGATTCATTCTCCTTTGGGGTTGTCAGACTAGTTTGCAACCTTCTTTGACGTAAATGTGGTAAGTACACACTGAGGGGTGCACTCCCTTCATTTCTTTGTAATTCCAAACAAAGACATCCAAATTCTCTCTTAGCATAGTACATAACTCTTCTTCTTAGTGTATAGAGAGAGGGGTTGATTTTTAGTGTTCTTTCAGGGCTGAATTCCATTATCTTGACATAATTAGGGTTTGAGTCAGCTAAGCATAGATCAATATGATGGTTGTTCTTGGTTTCCTTCACTACTTCCTCTAGAGACATGGTGTTGGGAGTTAAATTTTGGAGGATGTGTTCAATCAAATCATCTTCATCAAGTTGCCCTCCTCCTATGCCAATTTCTAGGGTATAGAGTTGGGAGGAGTAGACTTCATCTTCTTCCTCCTCTTCTAGCCATAAAGGTAAGTCATGTTCTATTTAAGGATGAGCAGGAGGGTATAGGACCAACTGCTTAGATAGATGCCCATTTTTATAGTCATGTTTCCAACCCTGCAGCTTATGTAGGCATCGACAGTGGCTAACCAAGGCCTCCTGAGTATGAGAGGATAACCATTAAATTTTCTCTTAGGATGGAGAACTAAGAAGTCTGTAGGGCACTCCCAAGATTCTACGAAGACCATCACATACTCAACAATCCCCTCAGTGGCAACTGTGGATCGTTCTTCAAGCTGCAAGACTGTCGTGGTATTTCTTAATGAACCTTGGAGATTCAGCTTGAGCATGGTGTCCTTAGTCATTACATGAATGGAAGCCCCAATATCAACCAAGGTATGGGGGACAATGGTTCCATTGATATGTACATCTACTACAGGGCTCCCTAGGTCTAAATACTTTGGGAAAATTACCTGCCCCAACATTAACTCGGACAGCTGTCCAATGACATTAATGGTAGGGGTGTCTCCTTTTCGCCTCCCTCGATGTTTGAAACAATTCTCTTTAATTAGCTTGTTGTAAATAGGTACATCTTTAATAGCTTGGAGAAATGGGATTTTGAAACATAGATTTTTCAATTCACCCAGAAGTTCATTCTCTTCTGGGGCATGCTGAACTGGATGAGTTAATCTTTTAGTTAAGGTTGGTGGATTCAATCTAAGCATATTTTCCTCTCTTTCCTCCTCACTCTCTCTAGGTGGAGATGGAGGTTGGTTATCCAGGAGAACTCTCCCAGACCTAAGGTTGATTTCCTAAATTTCCACAACATAAGCAGGGTAGGATGTCTCTCCACTGTAGATCTAATGTGCTTGTCTATTGTTCAGGTTCAGGTTTGGTTGGGCAGGCATCTGAGGTTGCTTAGGTGGAGCAGGGTGTAAAATATGTGGTTGAGATGGAGGTGAAGGAAATAAAGCCGGGGCATTGTTGTATGGGGGCTTCCACTCCTGGGGTGGTGCATTCCACTAAGTTTGTGGAGGAGTATATGGCTAAGATGGTTGGTTGGTCAGCTGGGAATGGTACTGAGGTGCAAAAGATCAGGGAGAAGGTGTATACGAGGAGGGATGAATAGGGGGCCCCAAGAGGAAATGTATGTCTTTTGGTTAGGGTTGTAATATGCATAGGATGAATCTTGCATGCCTTATTGGTATGGTTGAGGCCCATGAGGCCTCCTTTGATTTATGTAGCAGAGTGTTTTAGTAACCCATTCACTTCCCAGCTACACAAATTTTAGTCCAAGTAGAGAAGGGCACTTGTCTATGGAGTGGTTTTCTTCATAGACCGAGTAGATTTCTATAAGGTTTAATGGACATTCATTCCTAGGGTGCCTCCTTGTGCATCTATGGCAGAATATGGTTAATTCTCTCTCTGCTTCCTCCTGCTTCCTCTTGATTTTCATAGTGTCCATCTATAGGGCAAGGGTTTGCAACATTTCACTCTTAAAATCTTCCAACATGTTTCCAATTTCATTTTTTATAGAAGTGTTGGAAGAGGATGAGTTAGCCATTGTTTGAATGACCCTGCCCCTTTTTCTAACTTCCCTAGAATGGTTCTTTAAAATGGTCTTGATATCCTCATAAGGTAGTTCGTAGATGTCTCCTATTTATAATAGGTTTAGGGTTTCTAGGAGATCCTCCCTGATCCCCCTAAGAAGGACTAACTTAAGTGATTCAAGATCAAGTGTGCATCTGGCCCTTTTATAGCTGAGCTAGAATCTTTCCTCATAATCCTCTAAGGACTCATCATGCCCTAAGGTCATTCTAAAAATTTTCTCTTTGGTGTCTTTGGACCTGTAGTAGTCCCTATACTTGTTGTTGAAATCTTGTTTCATTTGAGCCCAGGTGGTGATACTATCCCCAGGTAAACCCATGAACCAGCACAGAGCTACATCCTTGAGAGTGGATGGGAATAATTTCAACTTCCGATCATTAGTGGTGTAATCATAAGTTCTGCATATGAAAACAAATTCAAACAAGAAAGTATCTGGATCTTCTGAGGTCAGGGCATGGAAGTGAGGAGCAGAGGGGCTTATGTTTTTCATCTTGGCATCCCCATTGGTTTCTCTGATGGGAAAATCACCCTCAATTCTTTATCTATCTTCCCTTTCATTTCTATTTTTAGCCATTATGTCAGTTGGAATGGGTTCTTCTTCTTCCCCTATAGGCTCTTCAAAAATCTCTAGTTGTTTGCCTAAGGGGTTCTCTAATTCACAACCACCGAAGAAGAGGGAAGGTTGGCTATTTGAAGTGGTGGGGGTATTTGGTAGAAATTTTCCTAAGTTATCCCTATTCCTACGAGGCATGAAAGATTTGTTTTTGTTTTGTTTTTTAGGCTTTAATACTACTTGTAGAATTGAAAACAAAAAATGAGTTGAAACTATCTGCTGAATGAAATCACTTGTAGAATGGAAAGGAAAGAAAACCAACTTACAACTACTTTTCACAAATGAAACTAATAGAATAATGAAACAAATAAGAAATGGAAGAAAGAAAGTAGAAATCACATCTACTCAGACACCTCCTTAGCAACGACACCAAAAAGTGATGAGCACCAATATTGTAGAAAGAATACTGCAACTCCTGGGGCTACCAACTTTACTTCATCAACCCAGGGTTTGTAAAAACTTGGAGGTGACAATGTTGTATACACAAATAGATGTAATGGGTCCACTCTTTGTCACTATTGATCTAGGGAGATAGACAACTAGGGTTTCTCCAACCAACCCTCTATTGATTTAGAAGAAGTTTGATTACCAATTGAGAAAGGAGAATTTTACCATAGTTAAGAAGATTGAAATGCTACCTACTGTAGTAATGAAACACTGAAATAGATGCCTAAAACACACAAATCATCTAATTATTTGTTAAGATACCTTGCTCCAAAAGAATTCTAATTTATCATATGTGAAATATTAACTAACCTAAGCATGAAATATGATCTAAATAAGCACTTAATTGCTGTGCACATGAATAATCATAACAACCTTTTTCTTTTTGTCTTTTTGTAAAAACATGAATGCTAATCCTTCTTGGATGCATGGTAGGTGGGATAGGTGTGGAGGGAGATGAGTGCAATGGGTCAAATTGCTTGGGAGCCAAGCAAGGGTCTTCTCCTAGATTTCGTGATGTTTTTCACAAATTGGACTCAAAACATGCCACTACAGGTTTTCCTACAGGATTTCTAAAGGATGTCCAAGTTCACCTACAGGATCCCCTGTTTTCTTACAAGAACAGGACAAAAGCATAAGGAGTGATTTGGTGTTAGGTCCCTATACTTCTAGTGTAACCCATTATTGTTATTAGTACAACCTCCTTATTATATTGTGCTGCCCATGTAGTCCCCATATTGTTATTATTGTGCCCCATAGAAGCCCACTATTGTTATTATTGTGCCCTTACATTATTATTGTTATGTTGGATTTGATTATATTATGACCCCTTAGAATCCTATATATAGAAAGGAGGTATTGTCATTTGTATGATCCAAGAATTGTTAATTTATGTAATGTAAAGGAGGTTGCCCCCTCGAAGAGGTTGAATTCTAAGGTGTTGATCTATCTTTTCTGTCTTTTGTGAGCTGGTTTCATAACATTTGGTATCAGAGCTTTGGATTCTAGGGTTTCAATACTCCAAATAGGCCATCGTGGAATTTTCGCTATAGCCCTTTTTCTGCGATGTTTTAGAAGCTAACAAAAAAACCCATTTGATACGAAATCTCGCTAAACCTCAAATCCGAATTTCAAATCCTGTATCTCTATATTTTCGGAGATATGATCTGAAGAAGTTAGGGTTTTTGCAAGCTCCAGAATTTCATCTAAAATAGGTCATCGTGGAATTTTCACTATAACTTGTTCGCTACAAAGTTTCAGAACTTAAAGGAAAAACCCATTTGAGAAGAAGACGGTCTAAACCTCAGGTCGAAATTTCAGATCTTGTCTCGCTATATTTTCGGATATATGATCTGAGGAATTTAGGGTTTTTACAGACTCCAAAATTACATTTTAAACAGGTGACCTTAGGAAAATCGTTATAACTTTCTCTCTGAGCATTAGATTGAAATTTCATAAGAAGCTATATAAAGAGGACTGACTATAGGTTTATGTGTATATTTTTTAGATCTGAAGGTCAAAACAGTGATACATGAAACTTCATACAAGTTCACCCTTCTGAAAAGGTATATAATCAGGTCATCTTGGGAGCTTGTACATAACTCTTTCTTGGAGAATCCAATTTCGATCAGAATGGTGGCATTGGAAAGAGGACACAGAGGGCTACTATAGGTAGCTATTTAAGAACTTAAAGATTTGAAAGTACAGAGTTATAGTCGTTTGAATATAGAGCCCCTAAAATCAAGAAAAAACGAGATGAGGAAGTTTGATGGCAAGGATCCGGTAAATTGGATACTACAGATGGAGAAATATTTTGATCTACATGGTGTACGACTGTTACAAAAGGTATGTATTGCATCTTCATACTTAGAACCAGACCAATTTTTATGATATAAAAGGATTTTTTCTCGTAAGCCACTTGTTACGTGGTCAATTTTCATGCAGAAAATGATAGCACATTATGAGGATACAAAGAGAAACACCTTCTTTAGCCAATCGATAAATGTCAAACAAAAGGGTTCAATGGCAGAGAACATTGAGGACTTTCAAAAATTGAATATAAGGGTAAATGATATTCTAGAGAATAAAAATATAAATAGTTTTATCTATGCCATGAAAGCTGATATCGATGGTATGAAAGCATATTGGAAGAAAGGCATGGAAGGTTTGAAGGAAGGTGGGACAAAGATGCTATAAGAAAGACCTCCTAATGAAGAAAAGGACCAAGAAACATCAAAAGGAGGGGAACCAACCCTAGAGAAAGAACAAATGAATCCGACCATATCTTGTACTGCAATGGCAGGAATTACCACTCCTCAAACTCTCAATATAGAAAGAGATATCAATAAGAAAAAGATTCAAGAAGTGAAAGATGACATCGAGAAAGAAGAAATGAATCCTACCATATCTTGTAATTCATTGGCCGGAATTACTACTCCTCAAACTATTAGGATAGAAGGACATATCAAGAAGAAAAATGTTCAGGAAGTGAAAGATTACATTGAACATCAAGAAATGAATCCGACCATATGTTGTAATGCATTGGAAGAAATTACCACTCAAACTCTCAAGATAGAAGGACATATCAAGAAGAAAAATATTCAAGTAGTGAAAGATCACATCGAGCATCAACAAGTTCTCCAACTTTTAAAGGATGACGCCACTTTGGTGCAGAATCGAATGAAACAATAGGTAGATCAACATTGCAGTGAAAGAAGTTTTGATGTAGGTGATTGGGTATTTTTACGGCTACATCTAAAGCAAGCTATTTATGAGAAGGAAATGTTGGCAATGCTACATGCACTGAAGAAATGGTGACCTTACCTAATGGACAGACACTTCAAGGTCAAAATGGATCATGATAGTCTTAAATACTTTTTAGAAAAAAGATTATCTTTAGAAGAACAGAAAAAGTGGGTCACAAATATGTTGGGTTATGACTTTGATATCATCTACAAAAAAGGGAAGAAAAATGTTGTTGCAGATGCACTCTCAAGAAAGGATGAGGATGTGGAAGCATTGTTTTGTGCTATTTCTATTATCCAACCAGATTGGATGAGCGAAGGAAGGGATGAATGGAGGAAGGACGAAGAAGTGTGGCTAC
Source organism: Pinus taeda (assembly GCA_000404065.3). Lineage (NCBI taxonomy): Eukaryota > Viridiplantae > Streptophyta > Pinopsida > Pinales > Pinaceae > Pinus > Pinus taeda. The sequence continues at coordinate 398,971 of APFE031223709.1, forward strand.
TCATTCAAAAGTTGCATAAGATCCCAATTCAAACAATATTTCCAGAACTTGATGAGGAAGGAAAAATCTTATTGGAACCTAGAGCAGTCATAGAAACAAGAACCCGACAGCTACGAAATTGATCAATTTCAGAATATTTCATCAAGTGGAAGAACTTACCCGCTGAAAATTCCACATGGGAGGGCCAAAATTTTATATAGAAGCATCAAGAACTACTTAAGCGTGGAGGACAACACTTTTTGAAGGAGAGGGGCATGTTAGGTCCCTATACTACTAGTGTAACCCCTTATTGTTATTAGTACAACCCCCTTATTATATTGTTGTGCCGTGTAGTCCCCATCTTGTTATTATTGTGCCCTTACTTAATTATTTTTATGTTGGCTCTGATTATATTATGACCCCTTAGACTCCTATATATAGAAAGGAGGTCTTGTCATTTGTATTATCCAAGAATTGTTCATTTGTGTAATGTAAAGGAGGTTGCCCCCTTGAAGAGGCTGAATTCTAAGGTGTTGATATATCTTTTCTATATTTTTGTGAGCTGGTTTCATAACATTTGGTTAGTGGTATGGAGCTTAGGGAAGGTGAGTGATGGGAGGAATAAGGCAAGGAAGTGGTTGGAACTCACTCAGAACTCAAACCGAAGCTCTATGATGGTTGTATTTTCTCAACAAGCATGGAAAGTTGTCCTTGTAAAATGATAACTCGAATTGGGAACTTAGTGGCCTTTGCCGATCATGGGTGGGTATGGTTTGGCTGAGGCTTATGATATGAGGTCTTCCTGCAATATTGAAACTCCTGCAAAATACACATAATTGTTTCCATTTATCCATAAATCATCTCAAAACAAGAAGGGTTTACAACAATATAAGAAACAAAATTTGCATCATTTATTTGCCAAGTTCATGCATGGAAATGCTTGAAGCCTATTATTATAGAAACATGAAATCTAATACAAAAATTAAGGTATCAGAAATGACAACTGCAACCTATCTTCTAAAACTAAAAGACGCTGACCTAATTAGCAGAAAAACCCTAAGTTTCATAAGAAACCAGAATTCTGTATTTTTGGGCTGAATGGGAGTTTTTCCTCAAACCATGGTCCCTGAAGGGAGGAATGAGGTAAGATTCACCTTTTATCAGCCTTTTTTGAATATTTCCTTATCTCTCTAATGCTATTGTTAAAGCTATGCACAAATGGAAGCAAACTAATCAAATTTACCAATACTTGCAATGTAACAACACCAAAATTAATTTAACAAGTAATATATGAAATAGCCTAAGCCTACAAGTACATGAAGAGGAACCTCTACTACTAGGGTTGGGCCCTAACCCAAGAGATTCTGCCCTCTGAGTCATCTCAGTGCTGGATCAAGGGAATGCTGCTAATCTTCAATACATATAAAAAAAAGACATAACAATGTTTGGCCACAATCCTTCAACTCAAAAAATGCTTAGTTATTTTGCATAAAATATTTGAATCGCAATGAGGCTCTAGGCCTCTTTATTTATACAAATTAAGTTTCCAACAACCTCCTTAAATCTACGGAGGCTTGGCTCCCAATCTCGAGATTAACTAGTTCTTAACTATCACTGGCTTTGCTGCCAATGATCCTCATGACTCAGCGGCCTACAACTCTGAGCTAGTGTGATTTGATTGAGGGATCTTAGAGTGAGTGAGGATTTAATGAGGGGGATACATCTCCTATCATCTCTCCTTCTTGTCTCTTTCGAGTTCTTTCACCCTAATTAGCCATAATTTTCTCCCAAAAACCTACAATCAGTGCACATTAGAACACTAGACATGACATCTTACTTCTACTCATCTCATTAAGCAAAATATAATTAAAACATGTAAAGGATTACGAGAAGAGGTTATTCTAGTAAGCTTGGAGGTGTATTAAGGTCCATATATTTTTCCCAATGATGAGCGTCATCAACTGGTAGGGGTCTAGTCAATTCCTTGTTCAAGTAATTACATTTATATCATTATTCAGCTATTGCCTTTCATTTCTGGAAGTGTCATGGAGTTCTAGGCTGTGACCTGAGCCCTAGGCCTGAAAAAGTGGCATAGAAATTGGATTCACAAGCACAGAACTGCTTGGAAAAGTCCCCAGTTGCAAGCATACCCATGCTGTGGGAGAGACTGGAAGGTCCTAGTCGCACTCATGCCCATGTCATGGAAGCAATTGGGTGATTAATGAGGTAAAAAGTTAGTTTTTCTTAGGGGCTAGTCACCTGGAAGTTTGGATGGCTCATGGGAGTTTTGCAATGAGTTTGGAAGGCATGTGGTGTTGTGTTCCATCGGTTCCACTTCCTTAATTGACATATAGGGAGTTGAATCATATGATAGTAACTATTTTTCACATGTTTTCCCAGGTTGGTCAGTTACTTGGGTAGATGTGGGAGGAGGGTGGTTACAAAGTGGTATTAGAGCATGGTTCACCCCTTGAACTGGATGGGAAATGTGTTGGTCATGCATTCATGTCGATTGCAAATGTGTTCCTGATGCTTGTGGTCTATGTGCTTGTTTCATATACATGGTGTTGGACATGGTTGCAGTGATGTCTCCATGTGAAGATTGATGGTGTTGTTGTAGAGTGTGTCATCATGAGTGTATGATTGGTTATGCATTGTTTATGCATGTCAAGTGCTTATGTGTTGTCGAGTGTACATTGATATGGTTATTGTTTTCATGCATGAAGTCATGGTATGTGATTGATATGGTCATGCATCGATGAGTGGACAATAGTTATAATGATGTTTATATGTTTTTATATTTATATGTTACATATTTACATGTTGTTTTGATTATGTTTATACATGTATTATGTTGATTGGTTGATCTTGCAGGAGATATCCTCCCCAAATGATGCTAAGGTATGTTGGTTTGTTTGTGATTTGGTTTAGTTGACATAATATGTCTTGCAGGAAAGAGATCAAGATGACTAGTAAGATGGTAGACTACAGTTCACGAGATTCTCCTCATGGATCAGAGGGCAGCGTGTTGTTGGGAATATTTTGATTTAACAGACACATTGAGAAGCTTGAAGGTAGAAATAAGGAGTTGCAAAGCATATAATGACAAAATCATACATGCATAGGAGAAACAAGCAGCGGTTAATGCAGTAATCCTTCAAAGTTTGGCATATTTGCAGTGACGGGGGCCATTTTAGATCAACCATGAACAAGGGGAAAAAAGTAATGGGGCATATGGTAGTAGGTATCCTGGTGGGTACAGGTCAGATAGAGATAACACGATCAGAGATGGTAGGTTCTTGGAAACTCCAAATAGGATAGGCGATAGACACATGTACTATTCTAGTTATGGTTTTGACAGGTATCATGATCATAATTGTTATCGTCCTTACAGGAGGAGTGACAAGGGATATTTTTCAGATGAGTTTAAGAAAGCAAAGACACTTAGATTTTATGGAGAGATGAAAAATTCACATGATGCAGAATCATAGTTCCTTGGAATGAATTAGTTCTTCATATTGCACGATTACTCAGAGAACATGAAGGCCCAAATAGCTACATTCAGTCTTAAGGTAAAGCAGATGTCTGGTGGGAAGATGTAAAGATATTTAGAGATATTTATGAGGAGGATTTGACTTGGATTCAATTCAAGAGGCTACTCTGGAATAAGTATATATTAGAGAGATACTATGATGATAGAGAAAAGGAGTTTTATGAGTCAAAGATGTGATATATGATCGATGAAGAGTACACTACCATATTCTTGGAGCTACTGAGGTATGTGCCTTACTTAAAGTAGTAGAAGGTCAATGTTCAGAGATTCTTTAGTGGGTTGTCAATAGCATTCAAATATAGGACTATGTTCAATGAACCTAGATAATTGGAGGAAGCCATTAGAAAGCTAAAGCATTGTTACAAGAAATCGAAGAGTGGATCTGAGACTAAGCTGGATTGGAAGGGTAATGATAAGAACAAAGGAAAAGAGGATTAGAATCAAGAAATACCTCAGGATATAGGTAACAAAGAGAATGTTTTACCACCTAAGAAGTTCAATACATCTGGAAGAGGGTAGGGACTTCTATTTGAGGAGAAGAATAAAGATGAAGGTTGGAAGCCTTTCCAGTGATGGAGTTGTGGAGGAGAGAATCACAAGAGAGATTGTCCACATCCTCAGGGTGGTAGACAATAGATATAGAGTGTTCAGGAGGCACAGGCACCGGGAGACGTTGGACAGAGTATTCCTAGGATCTATGTGGCATTGAATAACATGCAAGAATATCACCAGACACTTATTATCGATATGGATGGTAAACGTTGTCATCAAGTTGTTTCTATTTTGATTGATCCTATATATAATTATATTTATGTTAATCTTGACCTGGTGGATAAGTGTGGTTTTAATAAATAAGTACATGCAGAGTCTTGGTTAGTGCAATTGGCTATATGCACAAAGAAGTGAGTTCATGATTGGGTAAGAGCTTGTGCATTTGATTTGAATGGTATGCCTACCTCAACACATTTTAATGTATTACCATTGGGATCATACAGTATGTTGTTGGGCATGGACTGGTTGTATCTTCATAAGAACAAGGTGGAGTGTTATGACAAGGATATTGAGTGTTTGGATCACAATGGGGAACAAAGAGTCTTGCAGGGTAAGAAGAAAGCAACATCAGTGAGAATGGTGAGAGTTATGCAGGAAAAGCATAGTTGCAGAAAAGGGTGTGTGTTATTTGCAGTTCATATTTCTAGTGACAAAGGTAAGGAAGTTGAGGATGAATATTTTTTAAGCAGGTACCCAGTTGTACAGTAGTTTCAGGATGTATTTCCCACAGAGACTTTAGAGTTGTCTCCTTGCAGAGAAGTATAATTTTCTATTGAGTTGATACCAAGGGAAACACCAACATCTAAGGCACCTTACAAGATGAGCACTCCATAAATGGTAGAGTTGAAGCTGCAATTGAAGGAAATGTTGGACAAGGGATACACTAGGCCAAGTGTATCACCATGGGGAACAATAATAATTTTTGTGAAGAAGAAGGATGGTACTCTTAGGTTGTGCATTGGTTACAGACAGTTGAACAAAGTGATCATCAAGAATAGGTATTTGTTGTAGAGGATTGATGAAATGTTAGATCAGTTGAAGGGAGCAACAATGTTCTTGAAGATTGATATGAGATTCATATATCATCAGGTACGCATTAAAGAAGATGATAGTCACAAGACAACTTTCTGAACCAGGTATGAACATTTTGAGTTTGTTGTAGTTCCATTTGGTTTGACTAATGCTCCAGCTACTTTTATTTTCTTGATGAATAGTGTGATGCATCCTTATTTGAACAAGTTCGTTATTGTGTTCATTGATGATATATCGGTATATTCTAAAAATGAAGAAGAGCATGTCGAAGACTTAGCAGTAGTATTTATATTGTTGAGAGAGCATCAATTTTATGCTAAGCTCAACAAGTGCAGTTTCATTCAGATTGAGGTATATTACTTAGGACAAGTGGTTTCCACGATAGGAATAGTAGTGGACGTAGAAAAGGTAAGATATATCATGGAGTTGGTAGCTCCTAGGAACATGGATGAAGTGAGATCCTTCATGGGGTTAGCAGGGTATTGTAGGAGGTTCATCAGGAACTTCTCATAGATTCCTTATCCTATCACATCATTGCAAATGAAAGGAAAAAGGTTTGAATGGACTGAGGAATTTTCAACTTGTTTTGAGCAGTTAAAGAAGCTAATGACACATGCTCTAGTGTTAAATATGTCAAATACGGAAAAAGAGTGCGGTGTGCACAAATGCTTGCAAGAGAGGGCTTGGTGGATTCCTTATGTAGGAAGGACAGGTAGTGTGTTATGATTCATGGAAACTAAATGAGCATGAGTAGAACTATCTAACACATGATCTTGAGTTGGCAGCGATCATTCATGCATTGAATATGTGGAGGCACTATCCTATGGGAAGATGATTTGTATTGATGATTGATCATAGTGGATCGCAGTATCTATTTGAACAACCGGATTTGAATTCCAGGCAAGCTAGATGGTTGGCCATGATCAATGAGTTTGACTTTGAGATTAGGTATATTAAAGGTAAGGAGAACAAGGTTTCATATGCTCTTACCTGGCAGGTACAAGTGAATCATATAGCAACTATGAGCTCCTAGGGGATGGATCTATAGGATAGGATCTTGTAGGAAGGCCAGTGAGATGTCAGGTATATGGAGCTTAGGCATAGATTGCAATAGAGTACAGTTACAGGTATAGATAGTGGTATAGGTACATGTACAGGTAGTAGTATAGGTATAGGTATAAGTAAATGTACATGTAGTGGTATAGGTACAGGTACAGGTATAGGAAGTTGTACCAGTATAGGGGTAGGTGCACAAGATGTGGAATATTGTTTCACAGAATATGGATTGGTGAGGTTTAGAGACAATATATATGTACTAGAAAACAATCAGCTTAAGAAGGTGATATTGAGGGAGTTTCATACAAAACCATATTTGGGTCACCAAGACTATGAGAAGACAATGAAAAAAGTGAAGAAGTTTTTCTATTAGCCAAATTTGGAAAGTGACATGACAAATTTCACAGCTAGGTTCTTGGATTTTTAGTAGGTGAAGACATAGCGTAAGCATTCGGGTGGACTACTACAACAGATTCTGATTCCATAGTGGAAATGGGAGGTCATTTTCATGGAATTTATCATGGGATTACCGAGGACATCTAGGCAACATGATTCCATCATGGTTATGGTGGATAGGTTGAAAAAGGTTGCACACTTCATTTCAGTGAAGCCTACATAATCAACGAATGATCTAGCATAGATCTTCATCATAGATGTGGTCAGATTGCATGGTGTTCCATGGAATATTGTGTCAGAGAGGGATGCGAAGTTTACTTCTTGGTTTCAAAAAGAGTTATTTGCAGGTTTGGGTACAGAGTTGGCCAACAGTATAACCTATCATCTGTAGATAGATGGAAAGAGAAAGAGGGTCAACAAGATATTATAGGACATTTTGAGGATGTATGTGATTCACCAGCAACAGAAGTTGGAAGAGTATCTTCCACTGGTAGAGTTTTCTTAAAACAATGGGTATCAAGAATCTTTGAGGATGAGTTTGTTTAAGGCATTGTATGGGTAGAGTTGTAATACTCCCATCAATTGGAGTGATCTAGTTAATAGGGTATTTATTGGATTGGACATGTTGGTGGAAATGGAACAAGAAATGTAGGTAATCAAGAAGAATCTAAAAGTGGTATAGGATAGGCATAACAGTTATGTAGATTGGTATAGATTCCTTACGAAGTTTCAGGTTGGGGAGAAGGTTTACTTGCACATCAAGTCGAAGAAGAGTTCCTTTTCGATTGGATCGTGTGCCAAGATGACACCCTGGTTTTTTGCACCTTTTAGGATTCTTGAGAGGATTGGGCCATTAGCCTATTGAATTGTACTTCTCTGACAGTGAAATTCCATGATGCTTTCCATGTGTCATTGCTTAAGAAGTATGTTAAATATGTTGATCATGTGATTGACTTATCTATATTGTAGGTGGAGCCATAAGGAGAATTCCAGATGGAACCTCAGTGCATTTTGCAGAGAAAGATGCTTATGCGCTTGAACCTAGAAATCAAGCATGCTAAATTACAATGGAAACACTTTGGGCCCAACAAAGTAACATGGGAGATGAGGGATTAGATGTGGGCTATGTATCCTTCTCTATTCGTTGGTGGAGCAAATGTTTTGGTATATGTCTCTGGTATATGTTTCGGTATATGTTTTGGTATGATGTTTTGGTATATGTGCATATGTATATGGATGTAAATATTTACATGAGATATGTTATAAAGCTCCAATAAGTAGTATGGGTGTCATGTCATTATGGTTGTGATGTTGTTATGTCATCATGTTGGTTTCCTTCTCAGCATGCTGATCATTGTAAATACTACAACGAGTTAAGTTATAAATCTCCATGGGAAATATTTTTTTTTGTAGTAGTTTTGTTGTTGTAGGTGTCGTTGAACACCAAGGATGCTATTCCCCCCAAGGTGGAGGGTTTTTTAACAACCCTGGTCAAAATTCCATGTAAAAAATAATAAAGGTAAAATAAGACCTTGGTCATGGAACACGTATTCCAAGTTAAATGTTGGGAAAAAATAAAGTGATGGGGATCACTTGTGATTAACTAATGACTAAGGAAATTGGAAATAGAAATGGCTAAGGCTTTGGAAAGGAAAAGTGGCATTTATTAGCATTTTATTTACGAAAATTATGGAAATTAGGAGAAAAGGGAAGTGAAAGGTCATAGGTTTCATGTGAGGAGGAAAATGAAGGAAAATAATGGAAAATGAAGAAATTAGAGGCCTCATTAATAAAAAGGCTTATAAGGATAAGTTCATAGAATTTTGTCAGTTCGGTTTTGGAGCACTCTCTCTCACACTCTTGCGAACTTAGAGTTTTGTTGGCGCATTCTTGGAGGAGTGTGACATACTTGGACTTTTGGAGCAAGAAGGAAAATGAAGAGCAGTAAAGTGCAAGAGGACATCACGATCAGTAGCTACAACAAGTTTTTTTTTGCATGTATCGAGTTGCATGTATGTTTTCCTTGCTAGTTTTGGCATGCATGGAATATGCATGTGGTTTCTTGGTTATGATCTATCATTGGCATGGTGGATTTACTAGATTGATAGTGGTTTTTCCTAAACTTTCCATTTCCTAGATCGCCATGGTGTTGTGGGTTTTACTTTTGTTTTCTAGTTGGTTTTCTTCTGCCTTTGGATATGGGTTGATTTACTAGTTCCTGGAAGCCTTGATTGGATAAACGCTCTGAAAGCCCTGTAACAACTTGGGTTGAGTTACTAGTCCTCGAAGCCTTGGATGGATAGATGCTCTGGAAGCCCTCAGTGGGTTGAGTCACTAGTCTTGGAAGCCTTGGTTAGACAAATTATTTGGAAGCCAGGGAACTGTAGTGGGTTGAGTTACTAGTCGTGGAAGCCCTAGTTGGAACAAATAATCTAGAGACCTGGAAAACTTGGGTAGAGTTCAGTCTCATGATCATTAGTGATTTCTGACCATGAGGTGGAATCATGGTTGAGGGTTGAGGTGGTGTTATAGGTCTATTTGGGCACATCACTCCTGAAATCCAGATCAGTACTTTTACGGCTCATCAAACCCTAATTCAGTTGTTACATGCCCTAGAGAGGTCAACTCATTGAATGCCTCCTTCTATGAAAGTTTCATCGCCTAAAGCCCTCCTGAAATGTCTCCTTGGGACAACAGTGCAACCCAAGCCTTGAGACAGTGCACTATAGAGTAGGCAGGCCCATTGTGGCCTGCACTACAGTGCACTTAGGCCCTCTTTAGCCTGTGCTAGGTGACATTGAGCGGAATTTGCATAGGGTTCTAGGAATATTCCTTCATTCTAGATGACTCTAGAAGGTTCCTATCTTATCTCCTCCTATGAGCTCGAAATTGGATAGGTTAAGGATCCATTAACCTCCTATCCTCTCATCCCTTGCTCCATGGAAACTAACTCCAAGATTGGAAAGACATTCAATACCCTCATTTATGACAAAACCACCTCCATTTCCTATAAATTGAGCACTCATCATAGTGATTAGGGGGCTAGAATCTAAAGTTTGTAAGGAAATTCTGTTGGTTTGAAGATTGAGTTTCTATTAAGAAATGTTATGTTGCTATAATGTTGAGCTTTAGATGTGGTGAGGGTTGAACTAAAGTTAGAGGAGTGGCACAAAATCAAATTGTATTGGGTGATACTCTTCCTCCTACATTAATAAAGAGCTTATTCCTTTTCTCATATGATTGTTCATATATGTGATGATTATGTGTTTCAATGTATTCGATTCCATTGCTTTATAGTCGATAGTTCATGTATGCTTTGATCGTTTCTTGTTTCTATTTCTCTTGATGTAGGTACCTTTTGAGAGAATTTAGTTCAAGTGGGAGTGGCGAGAGAAATTCAAAAGAGATTTAGGAAGTGAAAGGAAACAAGTAAGTTCCTCCATCTCATCTATCTTCTATAAGAAAAGGTTAAACTACATTCTTTCTCTTGTTCTAGGTGTAGTCACCCACCTAGGGAAGATGTTTTTATCCGTAGATGCAAATTCCATGCAACAAATTGGCGACCATACTGGGGAAAAACTGTCATTATTGGTGGCTTACCATTATCATATAACACCCTAGTAGACTTTTCTTAGCTTTATTGATCTTATTTTAGTCTTCTTGAAGTGTTTTTAGTCAAAAAGTGTGCTTGAATGTCCCTTGCATTGACTCTCTAGCACCAGCGCAGTGTTGGTCTTCACATAATGCGCTGGAGAGCAGCCCCTGCCTTAGAGACAGTGCATTGTAGCACAATATCTCCCTCTCTGGCTTGTGTTGATTCATCTTAGGCTAAAAAACTCACCTTTGGTTTGATTTTTCCAAATTTGCTTCTCTTGTTTTTTGCTGAAAGACCAATGATGCTTCTGGTTCTGAAATCAACTTGTATTTATCTTCCTAGCCATACTTTAGTTGGAAATTATTAATTCCTACTTGTCTATGGTTATAATTCTCCATTTGAGGAGTTTGTTCCTATATAATAGGGATTTAGTTTTCTCTAGTTTAGTGGGTGGTTGAGAGAATCTCTCAACCACACTACTGCACGTCTAAGATAGCATTCCTATCTTGAGACTATTGATTGTATAAATATCTTGTAATTTCCTCATTATTAATTATCAGAATATATTGATTGAGCTGTTTTTATCTTGGTATCAGAGCCTGTGAGGGCCTAGCCCCTCCTGGGCTTGGCCCCTCCTAGGCTGAGGGAAATAGCAGATAAAGAGTTTGTTTGAAGTTTATTTTTTTAGTTTGTCCATCACTATTGCATTGCTGCGCTGCGTCCATGTTGACTGACAGTCCTGTATATCAAGGCTCTTGTGATGTTGGGGAGAATCTATTAGTACGATCCAACGACTGGCAAGCCCGGATTGTTGCCGCCTAACGTGTTGGCAGCAGTGAATGGCGTGATCCTTGCTCCCTTCCATTTGTCTCTCGCGATGCATCCAGAATCTTTATTCTCTTGATAGAATCCTCAGAGCTATTCATACGATCTGAACAAAATCCAAAAGAAAATGACGGATCTGATCGAAAATGTGTGAGATCCAGTGCATGATAGGTCATCAAGGTTGCCCCCGCCACTTTGAAACAACCAAATCGTCATCAAGGTTGCCCCCTTCTTCATCATTTCCAGGGCTGCAGGTTTTTTCGATGATTAGATCTGTCTCTATTTACATATCAGAGTGTGGATAAAGCTGAACGAGCTCTAATACTCTGGCATTTGGAGACTAACAACCCAAAATCGGTGAGAGCTTCGACATATCTGACGATAAGCAGTATGGCGACCTTTATCGGCTTCAAGATGGCTTGGAATTTTGTCTGCAACGAGTTTTTGACCATCGTTGTTAAGATCTAGGCCCCTTTTTGATGCCTAGGGAATGCTCAAACAAGGCGATACGCGCCTATGTCAAGAGTATGACACGGATCTGGCCTATGCGAAGAATTTTTCGGAGAGGATTGCCACCTGCAAGAAGACTGACGCCATCGATGGGAAGTTACAGTTTATCTCTGAAGGCTTTAACGACCACCGATCGGAGGATTAGATTTCCAGTCGGAGGTATGGATCGAAGCATAAGGTTTCTCAGGTCCCTCGTTGTGAGAGCTCGGTAAAGCGGCTTCTCGTGCCACGGCCGGCCTGGTGGAAAGGCGTGAGCAAGAAATTTTCCATTATTTACAATGGTAAATGGCTCAAACCCTCATTTGGCGATGGCGAGGAACCGTCCATGGTCCCCAACGAAAGGCTCTGTTGCCTTTCCAGAGAAGATATGGTGAGATTCCTGATCGGGTGCTTGGGAGCCCTCGTGCCTCTTCCCCTGGAAGGTGCAAGTGTGTATGTGTATGCGCAACAGCAGGGGAGGGAAGGATGAAGGATCATTGGAGTTCCAGAGTGATGGAGGTGTGGACGACTGCACCAGGCATGCAATTCTATACGAGCAATTTTCTGAACATGGTGGGCAAAGGAGATTGTTACAACAGGTGGTTGGTGTAGGGCGGATCCGTTGGATTTTCGATCCGATATGAGATGCTCTGATTACCTTAGTAAGAGCAAGTTGTATTCTATAAATATACCTCATTTTTTTGTTTATTTCAGTTTGGTGAGCTGTATTGAAGATATTTCCACGCAAGTAATTATGACAGTTCAAATTTCTATTACTACATTTTTAGTTTATCTTACTCCATTGTGACGGTATTACGCAAGATGATGATAAATCAATATCTTCTATATTTTCTTTCTGCAATGGAGTTCAGGCCCTTAGGAATCCTTGCCAAGTTATACTCTTGTGCTGTTTGTAAGCGGGCATGGACATATTGTTATCGACAATATTGTTATTCTGTGAAAAAAATGCAGCTTTGCAGCTTTATCTGTGTTATTGCTCCTGTTAATGGCCACGCTTACGATTGCCACTGATCCGCCTGATTCGGGTACCGGTTTTCATTTTTTATTTTAGTTCCTGTGGAAATTGCACTGGCTTGGGTTCGAACATCGTCAGCCCTTGCTCCCTTCAGTATTTTCGCAGATGTTTGCAGTGTTTTGGCTATGGAAATTATCATCAAGGATGATTATTCTTCATTTCAAGGGCTGGACAAGGTACAGGCTGGCATGCCTTGCCTTTCGTTTTCGAAGTTGCATTATTTTGCTTTGAGGGCGTTTTGCAGCAGAGACAATGTTACTAGCTTTGCTATTGTCGAAATGTTTCTGTAACTCTTTGATGATGTTGCAATATATTGATTAACTGTCATGTTGTAATTTAAGTGACATTAGTATGACCAACTATTGTCATAATGCTAAGTGTGTAGGAACTGGTCATTCCAACACTAAGCAAATTTGCAGGGAATGGTGAACACATGACAGTGAAAATGACATAAATTGGAGCTACATCAGAGATTGGAGGATGATTGAGATCCTGTTGCAGATTGTTAGCAAGCATAAGGCAGTATGCTTGAAAACCCTTCTTGAAGGGAAAATTGTGTTCTCTTCGTGGGGCTGTGAGTGCCTATGTTCTGGTTTCTTTATTAGTTGACCTCTCACAGAGGAGGTAAAGGAGCAGCAACAATGTTGATGGTGGACAACAAAGTAGATTTTTTTTGTTTTAGTGTGGTTTGTGGGATAGACTCCCTAACATATTATTGTAATAGTCATTGTATGTACCAGAAAGTCCAATGTTGAAATGTAAGCCTTGCTAAGCATTTTTAGGTTGTGGTGATCTCAAAACCACTTTGTAATGGTTTGTGGTCAGCTTGAAACCATCTATAGAGCCTTAGTGGCTACAGGAGTTGCCCGATGGTGGCAAACTGAGATCCTTGATCAGCTCGGTGGTAGCAGATCGGATCTGCCTGGTGGTGGCGAATTGAGATCCTTGATCAGCTCGGTGGTAGCAGATCGGATCTGCCCGGTGGTTGCGAATTGAGATCCTTGATCAGCTCGGTGGTAGCAGATCGGATCTGCTCGGTGGTGGCGAATTGAGATCCTTGATCAGCTCGGTGGTAGCAGATCGGATCTGTCCGGTGGTGGCGAATTGAGATCCTTGATCAGCTCAATGGTAGCAGATCGGATCTGCCCGGTGGTGGCGAATTGAGATCCTTGATCAGCTCGGTGGTAGCAGATCGGATCTGCCCGGTGGTGGCGAGTGTGCATAGGAGCTTTATGCTCGTAGGAGCAGGTGGGCTGCAGTAACACCTGGCTCAGACTCAGATGATTCTTTCTGAGTAGAAGGGGATTGGTGCGTTTTTCGCACTGACAGCAGCACCAGGATGGCCAACTGGCGCGTCTGTTAGGCCATTAATCGTGCCAATGGCGCGGGTTTATCATTCAGGATCGTGCCAATTCACCTTCAAGTGGATCTGCAGGAGAGGTAGATCGGATCAATTTAGCTGTATTGGAAACGCCAAATTTCCAGATTGTGGATCTGTCCGAGGGCGGCAGATTGTGTTTTTTTTTTGTTGGAGGTTTTGTACATGAAATTCGTGTGATGATGATGGTGGATTTGACTATCATGACAAGTAGTCATTAAGGGGGGGAGTTGGAAATTATTAATTCCTACTTGTCTATGGTTATAATTCTCCATTTGAGGAGTTTGTTCCTATATAATAGGGATTTAGTTTTCTCTAGTTTAGTGTGTGGTTGAGAGAATCTCTCAACCACACTACTGCACGTCTAAGATAGCATTCCTATCTTGAGACTATTGATTGTATAAATATCTTGTAATTTCCTCATTATTAATTATCAGAATATATTGATTGAGCTATTTTTATCTACTTTGGCCTTGATTGTTTAGTGTTTCTTAAATGATTTCTTTATCATTATGAATTCATTGTCAAAGTTAGCTTATATTCGATTAATCTTTGTTGAAAAGAAAGTGTCATAAATTCTTCATTTCTTTCGAAAAGGAACTATTGTAAAGTCTTCGTTCTTGCAAAAGATTGATTTATTCTATGTGAATTAGTTTCCTTTTGTTCATCTCAAAATTAAGGGAATTGAAAAGAAAACCTTGCATTATGCAATTAGAGGTTTGTGTGTGCTTATAGGAATAGTTTAGGGAAATTGCATTAGATGTGCTCTTTGCTCTTTGATTAAACATTCCGATTTCTCTATCCCTTGTAGTTAAGGTTTTCATTGTATAAATCAAATGAGAATAATGTTTCTCATCATAGTTTCATTCTAGGAATTTCAAATACATCACGCAGTGAACCTGAAAGACAAACTCTTAATCAAGTTCAACTTAAAAGTTATCTCAATTAACCTAATGGAGCATTGTCACCTAATGAATAACATTTGGAGGTTCTAGGCTAGAGACGTGTTCTAGCGTCGTAAAACACAGCAGCTATCGTTAATTGTCTGTAATACATTATGAGTGTGATATCTCATTCCACGTACGTAAGTATATCATAGCTCATCCATGTACCTTCGGGTATATAGGGCGGTGTTATAATATGAAAAGTATAAAGGAATGCTCTCACTGTACGGTTTTGCATTAGACAATGCTAACATAGATTGGGCCTCCACGTACTTTCGGGTATATATGGGAGGACTACATTAGGTTTCTATCCATCCTTAGGTGACCGAGTCGGCCGCCTTGTACACTGTGATACACCGAACACAACATTCAGGGATATTTCTTACACGTATGTTAAGTCCTTGTTTTACTGAGGCAGTATATTGCAGTTCACAGTTGCTTGGTAATCCTTTTGCTTAGATTACCCTCTTTTTGTTTATTTCTTTTTGTAATAAAATCAATCAACAATCATGGAGGAACATCAACCCTTACCCAATCGTTCATGGAGGACACCGAGTAAAATGCCTTTACCCCCTGAAGCTACACATAGCTGGCAGAAGCGGTCTCGTTTGACTGAATCCAGTACATCACAATTTTCTGGTTCTTCATCTGAATTACCGGAGTCACCTATACTGATAAATACTATGACCCCAGTTAAGCCTACAATTGCTAGTACATCTGTTACTGAAGTGGAATCTCCAAAATTACCTGAGGACACTAAAAGTGAACCTAGTGAAATGGTAACCCAAGTTGTCCAACAAGAAGTTGATTCTCAACCCAAAGCTGTTCAACAAGAAATTACTTCCGAAATTGAATTTGTTCAACTAGAAGTTGATCCTGAACCTATCACCATTCAATCAAAAGTTACTTCTGAACCAGAAGTTGTTCACGAAACCCAACTTGAACCTGTTGTTCTTTTACCAGAACACTTGGATTTTGAAGTTGAACAACCAGAAGTTTTTACCATACTGGAAGATGATCAATCGGTTCATCCTTAGACATCTGTAACTATTGAGACTTCCCCTTTACTATAGGAACAAATACTAGAAATCTATTATGGACCTGTTGTGGCCACCAACAACCCCCCTCTTTATGAAGTGTTATTGCTAATACTAAATAAGTGGGGACCCTTAGTAAAAAATTTAAAAAATCAATTAGTGTTATATTTCATTTTAGATGAAACTTACAACATCATGGACTTAGGAAAATACCTTTGAAGAATCTAAAAAACCTAAGTTTCATAATGAAGAAAGTAAATTCACTCCTTAAGAGATATCACATCGCGCAAAGAATGATAGGGTACCTTCTAAATGAGCCAAAATGATAAAAACGCGAAACGACACGAAACTCCATCGCATCACATGCATTAAGAAGCACTCACATTGAAAAACCTTAAAATCGCCGATATGCGATATGCGATATCACACATCGCAAAAATCACATGAATTATACATAATGATTATAACGATTAAGCGATTTATGATTTTGCAATATTACGATATTGCGACCAAGCAACCTTGCGATAGAACATCACGATGAAATTGCGATAATGTGATACAACGATCTGCGATATCGCAAAGCAAAATCTTAAGACCTCTCCATCGCAGTTGGTTCTGGCTCATTATTCGAGAAAATGTTTTTTAGGCCAAGAACTGGTCATGCACTTTAATGCAAATTAATGAGTGTTGCCAATTGTTAATGAAGTATGGTGTTGTGTTTTTCGAAAAACTAGTTCACGTAAGGTGGCGTGTTTTGCATATCTTCGGCATTTAAAGTTTTCTTGTCATTATTTTTATCATTACTTCCACTTCAATTGTAAACTGCAAGAATGAAGGACAAAGCGTTATACAAGGCAGTATGCAAGAAACTATGAGGAGGAAAGGCAGTACTCCAATGTCCATTTGGGAAGGCACACCTAATCTACTCAAGGAAGAGAAAGAGCCGCAAAACTCTTCTGAGGCATCCATCACAGATTTTTCATATATAGCCATGGTTGAGTGGGTACTAAACGATGCTGATACCAGAAATAGACAGTTTAATGCTCACGGTCAAGAGCTCACGGAATCACTATTTCTACAAATTTTGAGCTTTATACCCGATAAGAGAAAAATGCGCAAGAGGCGAAAAACGCATCAGGGAAGCCCAGATCAAGAAATAGAGGCAGTTTCCGATGTGTGATTAGCGCTAAGCGCTAATCGCACATCGCTAAGAAAAATTGCTCGAAAAGGAAGGCTTCTAATTACTCAGTCACCTGCAAGCCCCGAAAATTGCAAGAAAGTAGCGATAGAAACAAACTGGAAACAGAAAGCTAAGAAAAAGAAGAAGCAATCCAAGGGTTAACCAAGTTGAAATGGGATTATTACCAGGCATACATGGTAAAGCCACATAGTCATTGGATGACTCTCAGGTATATCATCGATTTTGCTGAGAAGATAGTGCTAGCTTTTGCCGATTCTGTTTGCTTAACTCAACCAAAGACGAAAGACAATCAACCGACTCTACTCAGGAAAATACTGAATGCTTGCGACGTTAAGGAGAAAATTTAGAAATAGTTAGATATTAGATTTAATTTTAGAGATAGTTTTGCTTAGAAAAAGGACGGTCATTTAAACCGAATCCTGAATTTCTTTAAATAAGTTATTTAGTTAGTAGTATTTAAACCCTTCTCATGCATTTAGAGAAGGGTCCAAAAATTTATCAAAAACTTGTCCTCAGAACATGCACTTTTGCACCCTCAGAGGAGGTTTGGTGAATGAATGGAACAGGGTTTATTTGATATTTACATTTGATATCTGCTACTGATGTTGCACTTCTGTACTCTTAGTAGATGTTAAATCAAGGAGAGATAAATCAATTGTCGCTTGAAGCTCATGAGTAGGACTAGTTATAAATGGTACTTTTATCTCTTAACCATTTCTGCTTATGCGTTAAAGTGATATTAAGTTTTCAATTGTTTATATATTACAGCATGGATGTCTGAGTTATCATTTTGCACTTTTGTACGATGATAACTATTTGTTTATGTTTAGTGTATGAATAGCTCATATATGCGATAAGTTTTCACAACTGTTTCGTCTAACTTCTTATAAGAAGTAGTTCATCTTTATTGAATTCCTTTCTTATAATAGCTGAATGATCTTTATTACCAGTTATTGTTTGAAATCTTTTTAGATCACATAGAAGAAAGACACACTCCCTCAGCGGGTTAGCATAAATTTCGATTTTTTTCTGTTATTAGAATTACATAGCTAGCATTGATTGGATGCATAGAAGTATTCCATTTAGAACAGAATTCCCCATCTTTCTCCACACCACACACTGAATTGGGAAACTGGTCCCATATCCCTAGTCGGACCCGCTATACCAAACGGATAAGGAGCTGCCAACCAAGGTCCGGACCGGGTGGGTATCCCCCTTGTTGTTGACCTGATTTTCGGGGCCTTCAACAGAACCATATCAATAGCAACAATAACTTAATATTTTTCAACAATTCATTATGAACCAACATCATTCCTAGGAAACATATGGGCATCATTAAATATTTTCAATAAATCAACATAAGAACCAAAATACCAATAATGGACTGATGGAAGCATATGAGAAGATCCCCCTGAATCTATGCTATTCATTATAGAAAAGCATACGTGACTGCCTAGATCAAAAAACATGTATATACGTAATAATGTTTCATTAAAAATGCATACACAATGTAAAATGTTGATTTTTCATAACCACAACTCCCCCTAAACATGACATGTATGTTCATGTTCCTTTTTACTTCATCAGACACAATGTCAGTAATATAAGCATCACCAAAAGAATATCAAAACAACATAAGGAATTATCAAGATAGATATGCATAGCACCCCATGAGATCATATACCACTGGTCCTATGGACTTGACAGTCATCATTTGTTCTTCATGAGGTTATTTACCTCACATTCACTTTTTCAATCACTATTAGAAGTATGATTTTTAAGAGCAATGGATTGCAGTAGGGACAATCTTCCCTACATCTCTGACTGATGTTCTTTCTTCCTCCAAATTTGCTTGCAATTTATAATCATGTGCTCAAACTTATGGAACTTATTCCATCTTTGGGTTTCATTCTAAATTCTTGACCTGCAATCAGCGACTTTATGCCCAAATGAGTTACAAGAAAAACAATTTCCATGAAACCGTCCTTTGTGCCTAGGGATTGATCTTGACTTTGAGCTAGGTGATTTCCTTTCAGATGAGTGACTTGATTCAATTTTCTTTTGAAAAACCTTATGCTAGATGATCTTGTCATTACAATGTGAATCTGAATCCATGTGGTTGAATCTAATGCCTGTTTGATTAGAGTAAAGCATTGCTCATTGATAATATTCTCCAGTGATTCACACGCCTTTACCCATTTGTTGATTTTCTCATAATATTTCCTTAGAGACACAACTTTTGATTATTATTTTTCATAATGCCTTTCCTTTCCTTCAAGTTGTTTTTCTAATAATTATCTTCTTCTATTGGTTTTTTCCAATTGCATTTTTAACATGTTTATTTCCTTGATCATGCTACTTTCTTTTTCTTCCAATAAGTTTACTTGCATTCTCAAGTCTATCATTTTCTTTCAATGCTTTCATTAAATCATCTTCTTCACAACTATTTGATTCATTAGTTGATTGACCTTCAAGAGAGATAAGTATTTGGGAACAACTATCTAAATATGAATCTTCTTGATCATAAGATGTGCTTTGACTATCTTAATTAGAATAAAAACTTTTCTTGGAAGAAAACTTCTTAAATTGGCATTTTTCTTGTCAACATAATTTCCTTTTTCTTTCTTATCATGAATTTCTTTAAATGGAAATTTGGATGCATAGTGGCTTATTCCTCCACAAGCAAAACATTTAAAGGGAATATACCTTTGAAATTACCAGTTCCCACTTGCAACTTTCTCACGAAATTTTCTTCTTCCTCATCTGAAATGTAACTTTTTTCCTTAGGCTCTTCTTTCTCTTTCCCTTTGTTTGTGGGTATGAATGTTGCTTCTCTAATGCTTGATGTATCCCCTTTTCTCATCTCATAAGCTGTCAAAATCCCATGGAGCTATTCAATAATGATAATCTTCAAATCCTGCTTTTGTTCAATGGAGAAGACTTTGGAATCGAACTTTGGAGTTAGTGATCTCAAGATATTTTCAACAACAACAGTTTCCTTTATTTCTTCACCAAGATTTTTCATTGTGTTAACAACTCCATTTACTTTAAGGAAAAAACTTGTAATGCTTTCATCATCATGCATTTTAAGAGTGTCATATTGAATTATGTATGTTTGAAGTTTAGCACTTTTTACCTTAGCGTCACCTTCATAGCTTTAGAAAAACTTATCCCATATTTCCTTTATGATACTTAGCTGCATGACTTTCAAAAACTCAGATTCAACCAAACTTTCAAAAATAACATTTATTGCCTTTGCATTTGTCAAAGCAGCATGTAACTTCTCAAAATGAAATGTGATTTTGCATTAAGGCTGATCATAGATATATACGTGGAGGAAGAGACTCTTGGGCTTCATCTCCCAGTGTCTCTTCATATTCTAGCTCTCCTTATTTTCTATTTACACTATTTTACATATTCACCCAATCCCAATTATTGGGTGTTAACATTCTCCCCCTTTATCTGAAGGGATGTTGGTGAGTCCAAGCATCATTCTGAATATTTTAATCTTTTCTCTTCCAAGTGCTTTGGGAAATCTTCTCATTTATGGAACAATGGCGTAGATGGATTGTCTTGGCTTCAACATGATGTCAAATCAGATGGTATTTTGTATTGATGTGCTTCGTTTGATCATAGAACTTTGGGTTCTTGGCCAACTTTATTGCAGAAGTGTTGTCAATCATGAGTGGAGTTGAATGCACTTGTTTCACCTACAAATCTTCCAGAATTTTCCTGAGCCACACAATTTCCTTTGTTGCTTCAGCTACTGCCACATATTATGCCTCTATTGTGGAATCTATTGGAACCGATTGTTTGCATGACCTCAAGAAGACAACTCCTGATCCAAGACTCATAGCATAACATAAAGTAGATACCCCAGTTTCTTTATCTCCATTCAAGTCTAAATCAGAGTATCCAATCAAGTTGAAGTTGCCACTTGTGTATAGTTAAGTCCAAAGTCTTGAGTTCCATTCAAGTACTTTAGAACTCTTTTCGCAATAGGCCAATGTCCCTCACAAGGATTTGGATAAACCTGAAGATGATTCCAACAACAAATGAAATGTCTGGTCTGGTAGTAGTCAGGTAGTTGAGACTTCCTATAGGATGTCTATACTTTGTTGCATCCTCAAATTCTTCTCCTTCAGTGGATGTGAGCTTTAAGTTGTGTTCCATTGGAGTAATTAAAGTATTGCACTCAACCATGCCAAACTTGTTCAACAAATCTCCAATGTACTTCTTCTGAGAGAGGAATATAAAATTCATATGTTGAGTTACTTCAATACCAAGATAGTAGTGAACATACCCCAAGTCTGTCATTTCAAAAATTTTCCTCAATTCCTTCTTTATGGATGCAATATAGCTCTCATTGTTCCCTATCATCAACATATTATCTACATACACCACAATATATACACATATTTTTCCAACTTGCTTGACAAACAAAGTTGCATCATCAAGATCATAATGTTTGAAGTTGAGTTTCAAAATATGCTCTGTTGACTTCTCATATCAGGCCCACGGTGCTTTCTTGAGGCCATACAAGGATTTTACAAGCTTGCACACTTTCTGTTCTTGACCCTTCACAACAATCCTTCTTGTTGGGACATAAAAACATTCTCTTTCAGATCTCCATTCAAGAAATAAATTTTTACATCCAATTGATGGAATTTCCAACCATTCTGAGCTGTCAAGGAAAACAATGTTCAGATGGTAGCTCATTTTGATGTGGGGGAAAAAGTCTCCTCATAGTCGACCCCTTCCTTCTGTGAAAAAACTTTTGCCACAAGCCTGGATTTGTGCTTGCCAAGTGAGCCATCAAATTTATACTTGTTCTTGTAGACCCACTTGCAACCTATTGGTTTGGTTCCCAATGGAGGATAAACTAGCGTCCAAGTGCCATTCTTTATCAAGGGATCGTAATCCTTTTACATTGCTTCTTTCCATTCATCATGAGAAGCTACTTCTTTGAAGGAAGTTGGTTCAAAATATGAAGATAGATTCAACTCACAATCATAAAAAACATCCATATCAACAGGTGAATCAGAATCATCTACATCACCTCCATTTTTCTTGGTTGAATTTCTTGTTCCTGTCTTTCCAACCTTATCAGGATGAAAAATTTCAAGTGTCTTTGTCATCCACTTTGGAGGACCTTTCTAAGATGGCCCAAGCTACTTATTTGAATGAGTTGGGTCCGAATCAAGATTGAGTCTCCCAATTCTGTCAATCAAATCACTCAAAGTGTCATTAATGGCCGGAACTTCGTGTGGGGGAGAGAGTGATTCATAAGAAGATTTCGTAGATTGATTCAACATAGGGATCCCCTCTTCAAGATGTGGAATCTCATTATCAAATTCTTGGAAAGACTTTGCATGTCCGAATCTATCCAAGCAATCAAGCCGCTGCTCAACAACATTGCCACCTTTGGTAGATTAAAGAAATATCACATCTCTAGACACTACAAACTATACATCTCTAGACACTACAAAATTCTTATTAACTTCATCATAGAGACGATATGCTTTGGAGGTATTTGAATACCCCAAGAAGATACACTTACAACTCCTTGCACCAAGTTTGTTATTTGTTCCTTAGGTATCAAGGCATAACAGGTGGAACCAAAGTCACTGAGATGCTTTACCGAAGGAATGTGGGCATACCACATTTCATAAGGAGTCTTGTTTATAATAGCATTAGATGGACACCTGTTCTTTACATACACAACACATAGAACTATATCATCCTAAAACATCAATTTTACATTCTTGAAAAACATCATGGAACGTACCATATTTAAGATTGTCTTGTTCATTCTTTCAGCTACTCCATTTTGTTGGGGATTATAAGGCACAGTTGTTTGATGTTTGATCCCATGCTAGCAAAGATAGTTTTCAAATTCTTTGAAGTATATTCTTTTCCATTATCAGTGAAAATAGAGCCAATATGAGATTGTGCATCATTTTAAATCCATGAATGAAAGTTCTGGAATGTTTGAAAAGCATCAAATTTGTTCTTCAATAAATAAACCCAACACATTCTGGTGTAGTCATCAATAAATGTCATCATATGATTATTTCCATTTGCAGAAGCAACAAGCATTGAGCCACGTAAATTTGAATGAATAAGTTCAATTTTTCTATGTGCTCTGGAATGTGAATCATGAAAACACTGTTTGTTGTGCTTTCCTAAGATACAAGCATCACATTTCTTAAGTTTCCTAGGAATTGTAGGCAAACCCTAACACCTCTTTTCTTCAACATACAAAGGCTGTCATAATTCAAGTGTCCAAATCTAGCATGCCATAAAATAACTGATGGAAATGTTAATGAGAACTATATGAGAAGTTTTGTGCACGAGCAGAAGTACCTTGCAGCTTCAAAAGTCTTTCTTTTTCTATCCCCATCATGACAAGTGAGTGATCTGATGCTTTTCTGACCTCAACCTTGCCATCAAACATATGAATGGAGTGCCCTTCCTAGGGGATGTGGACCAAAGACAACAAGTTTCTCCTTAGCTCCGAGAGATATAAAGCATCATGTAGAAGAAAGTTTGGAAGACTAGGTAGTTTGAGCTTGCTTGTGCCAAGCCGTGATGGCTTCAGTTTTGACTTGTCTGTAAAGTAGACTGCTCCATCAACATTGTTAGTAAATTATTCAAAAAAATCTCTTCTAAAGGTCATGTAGCAAGTTGCTCTTGAATTAAGCAACCAATCATTTTTCCAAGAATCAAGTGAAGCATTAAACAAGCCTTTAGCTACTCCAAAATTACATTGTGCTACAACATAGTGTGCAAATTCAGGTGCTTTGCCTTTTCCTTTGTCATTAGTTACCTTTGGCTTCATTTATTTCCCGATCAATTTTTTCCCAATACAACTTACATGTGGATGCATTGTGTCCATCTCTATTGCAACATATGCAATGAAGATCAAACTTTTCTCCTTGGAATTGTCTTCCCCCCCTGCCTCTAAAATTTCTTCTTCCTATTCCTCTTCAACCACCTCTTCCTCTAGAAGAATATTGTGCATGATTCTTCTCTTTATGTGAAAAACACACAACTTCTTCAGAATACTGAGGAGTTATCTTCTTCCCAAACTCTCTCAACAAACCTCTTCTCAAGGGAGCCAAAGGTAATCTTGAGGTTTCCAGTTGCTTCCAATGACTCAAGATAATTTGAATAAGTGGGATGTAGTGCCTTGACATAAGCTATGAGAGGAATGTCTATTTGAACACCAGTGGCTTTTATATCATGCATAATAGATCTTACTTCTGATGCTAAAGTAAGAGGATCATCATTTTTCAATTCAAGACTGAATAATTTAATCATAAATTGGAAAATTTCAAGTTCAGAATGTCAGTCATAAAGTTCCTTCAACTTCTGTAAGGCTTCGAAAGAATTTGAAAATGGTGAAATATGGAGACTCACCTCTTCATTTACAGATGCTGCAATCAAGGCATATGCCTTTTTGTTCTTGTTTTCCCAAATCACAATATCCTCATTTGATGTGGGCTTTGCAAGTTCATTATCTCTTTCTCCTACATAAACTCCTTTCCACAACTCATTGAAAATGACAGTGTGTTTTATCTTCCTTGACCATTCAATATAGTTCTCTTTTCCCGAGAGAACTACTCCAACAATAGATATCAATGAATGCATTTTAAAATTTGTGTACTGTAAAAAAAATTGTACATTTTTTCTACCAATATAATGTAAGAAAACTCGTGGTAATTTTGTAAAAAACTAAAATTTAGATATAAATATGGAGCAAAGGTATTATGTGGGGGAGGAGTATATGAGGGAGGGTTATATGGGGGGAGGATATATATGGTGGAGGCGGGAGTGGAGTTGTAATAGATTCAATGTAATACATTCAACAAAGGGAGCGGAGTTGTAATGCAACACAATACATTCAACGGAGCAGAGTTGTAACGTAATATATTCAATGTAATATTCAATGTTCAACGTAATGTGACATAGGTGGTATGGGGAGGTGGGCTTAGGCCACACAATAATATATAAAAAATGGAATTCCAGCCCTACGTTATATTGTAAAAGCCCTGTATTAAAAACCAAAGTTATCTTATTCACGCTTGGAAACAGCGTGGAGGCCAGCATGGACCAAATACAATGTTTAATGAGGAGGAGTCAAGACCAGTGACAAAAGAATGTTATGTGAGAGGATGTTTCATATATGACAGAGGACTGTGGTATGTGGTTGTTATACCATAGTTAAAAAGCTAGGAGCGAATTCAACATATTGGGAGCGGATCATGGTTATACCACAATTAAAAAAACAGGGAGTTACGCTGAACAGAGGGGAAAGATGGTGTATGGTGGATGGTAGGTGGTGGGAGGTCAACCGGTGGAACAATGGGAGGTATTACAGAAGGTGGTATGGAGCGTGGTATATTTGGGAGGTGTTAATCAAGTGGAGGCGTTAACTAATGTTTAGTGAAAATAATGTAATGAATCCCATTATTTTTTTTTTTAATTAACACAGTCACCCAACGCCATAATAAAGCTTGATAGTTAACATGGGAAAAAAATTCTGATTTCACTTCTCAAGATTTTTTTGTGTGCATATAACACTGTCATTCATTCATTTGCCATCGAATAGATAGACCTCTAAACTAGATTACCACACACAAATGCCATTGAATCTTGAACATGAGTCAGATAACAGATTTTGGTAGTGTAACAACTCGTAGCAAATGCAACAACCAATAATTCTTGCTCGCTGGTTTCCCAAAACAGTGAAGACGACCCCATAAAATCTAATTACGAGGATTTTTTTTTTTTTTTTTTTTTTCTAAGCGACAGGAAAAAGGTAACAATTCTGCAAAAATATGAAGAACATGGGCAAGACTAGAGAAGGAAGCCAAAAATGGAGCTGGCCTTGATACCATGTCAGGTCAGGAGGTAACTCCTCAAACTGACTTATGATTTTGCATTAAGGTTGATCATAGATATATACATGGAGGGAGAGACTCTTGGGCTTCATCTCCTAATGTCTCTTCATATTCTAGCTCTCCTTATTTTCTATTTACACTATCTTACATATTCACCCAATCCCAATGATTAGGTGTCAACCAAATTGTTCTTGTATTGCTTCTTTCCTACATTATCTGTGAGAATGGAAGCTGGGGATTGATATCCAACTTCAACAATTGCCCATACATCAGTTCCTATTCATATACACTTTCATTTTGAATTTCCAAAATATAAAGTTAGTTCCATTAAACAAGGGTCGCTAGAAGAAAATACTCCCTCTTGAATGCTCATTTTGATAGATCTCCCTTTAAGCGATCAAGATTCTTTTGAGGGGCTTGCTTTGATACCAATTTATAGGAAAAATGCTTCGGGATGGGGGGTGAATCAATATTTTTAATTACTTTAACTTTTCATTTCATATTATAAATGTTGTACGCTACTATTCTTTATGCAACCAATGTGTGTACATGACTTTAATGAAAGAAAACAACATATACCTAGTTTACTTAATTTATCATTAATCCCATCAGTGAGTTAACTTTACCCATTGCATTATTGATTCATTAACCATCCAATATGCAATAACTAATAGATAAATCACAACACATAAGAAACACACATAGAACACCAGGATTTTAGGTTGAAACCCAATGTGGGAGAAAACCACCATTGTCGTCATCTTTGTCTTCTTTTTTTATTATAAATAAAACTTCAATACATCTTATATTGGCACAGACTCTTACTAGTACGCAGATACCCACCTACAGGAGCTTACAATCTTATGATCTCGTTTACTGGCTCCTATCAGAAGGGGGCACCTAACCCTGAATAAATTTACTAGCTACCACTAGAAGGAAGCACTGACTCCCTTACGGAAGGCTCCAACCCTTAGAACCTCTTGTGGACCACATTTCATAATGTTTCACACTGGATCCACCTATCTCAAACAAACAAAAAAACATATAGGCCACCTTTTATCATATTTTCAAACTAGACCCACACCCAACATTGTGCTCAATACCAAATTGAATACTGGACCTAAAATACAATCATTGGACCAACTGAACCACTATAATACTTTCCCACCGAATACATAATCGACCACTGCAACTAGATCAAATCAATGCACAACCAAACCATAGAAGATGTAAACCATCCATATCAAGACATCATTGATAGATAAGAATAAATATAATAAGCCTCATCAATTGTCATCATCAAGCAACATTGTAAACCATGACTAGATCTAACTCAAACTATATATGTGACTGTTATTCAATAGACCTGCGTAGATACACTCTTATAAAGTGCAACAACCACATACAAATCTCAACATACTGAAAAAAACTCAGAATATATACGTGACTCAACAGAGACAGATACACACATGTACGTGACTATCCATAAGAAAACCAACAAATAGATCTTAAACTACTCAAACATACCTTCACTGCAAACATAACTCACATTCTGCAAACTTCACTGTCAAAACTACAGATTTCTAAAAACTCATTTGGATCACAACATTACTATAATCACATCTCTAACATTATTATAAACTACATAACCATAAATAGATCAAGCAAGTGTATTTGTTAGTCTTCACTATAATTTCAGATCTATCAGATCCGAGTCTTCTCCTTGTTTCCAAGTGCACATCTATTTCAGGTCAAATCACATATAGATAATCCATTTACCATCACACTTAACACCTTGATATCAATATCCTTATATAACTTTTTTCCTTCGCTAATACCTTAAGTAAATCCTTTGGTAATGTTGTTAATATTTTTTGACGGGATCAAATAAATGTTTCTGCCTCAATTACTATGGGAAAATGCCATGGCAATAACCCTTGGTATCCATATTTCTATGGTTCAAATTATGTACACCATTTTTTCTCATGGGACCCGTGTATGTACGTGACCCTTCTTCACAGGAACTGTGTATACTTTCTCAAACTTTACATTTTTCATCCATCTATAACTGAATTGTCATTTCTTTGTCCATATCCTCTGTAGCATATATATCAATATTCTTTATAGTTGCATTAGTTCCACAATCATCATATTATCACTATGTTGACATCAAGTACATCTTTGTCAAGCAGGTTTCCATCAAGGACAACACATTAGCCATAATGGCAACATCATGGATGTTGCTTCTTTTCCTTTTTGAGTTGACTCCAACAACATGAGACTTCTCACATTTGAAACTTGGTTGGTTCCTATCACCACATTCTCCAAAAATATAGCCTTCTTTTTTAGTTCATTCACTTGGGATTGACCCTTTGAAGTAGAGGTAATTTTTTGTGATTGTTTGGGAGTAGAGCCAACACTTACAACTGAATGTCCATGCTTGTTACAAGGTAAGTTGGTATTATATAAATTTCTTGGGTCATCATGGAAACTATAAGTAGTACCAATGAAAATGTGATTGTCTCTAGCACCATTTCCTTGCTTCAGTTGAAATGCAATACCATATCTAGTAAAATTAAGGTGAGAAGAGAAAATAGGCTAAGGGCCAAAACCGTTAACCTCTTCTAACTCATTTAATTTAAAATTGTCCAAGTAAATGGCATATTCATCAATTGCAAAAATATTCTTAACCTTGAAATTTGTTAGTGTAATATGCAGAGATATAAATTACTTCTTTCTTTTTTTGTTGAAAAAGTGCACCTGCGACTTGTATTTTAAACATAATTATGCTATGAAGAATTTGTCACAAACATAAATTGAAAGCACCAAAGGCTGCCCTTCAAATAAAAATAGGATAATATATGAAAATTATTCTTTTGCTTGAAAAATTCCCTTCCGTTCCGGAAGGGTTAGGGCTTCATGAGAGCACCTACCAGTAGATGGACCGACTAGCAAGCAAATATATAGAAAGCAATTGTTCTACACTTTGATAGAAAGCAATTATATAAAAACAGAACTAAGCATTATGTCTTCAAAGGGATGGATACCATAACTAAATAGGTCTAGATCAAAATTGGAATGGCGTGACCTCATGAGCACTTCAAAGGATGTTGCAATAGACAATGGTGTGAACCAGGTACAAACTCATGTACATTTTTTTAATTAAATGGATTTTCCTAATTAATATGATTTTTTTGCTGAAATTGCATGTTCTACAATTATTCAAGACTCCCTCATGCACACAATAATGTAGGACATAAAGAAAATACTTGGGAATAAATTTGGTGGATACTCAACCAATAAATTGAGTGAATAAGTAGGAAAACTCTCTGTATGGGTTAGCTAGCACACATACCTCAATCTTGTTAGTGTTAACCAACTCCCTGGTTGGGTTCTTTAGAAGGTTTTTTTCCCTCCATTTTAGTTCATTAGGAAGGCATTGATCTCTTTTACTCTAAAAATTATGGTTGGTTTCTTGAAGTAAGAGCATCTTCTTGAACACATTATGAGTTTCAGGAATAAGAGTCTTGGAAGAGTAAAAAAAATCATATATGCCTCTTTCTAGTGTCAAACTTATGAATGCAACATGAAACTAATTTCACTAAGTCAAAAACTTCAAGCATGCATCCAACATGCTCAATTCCTAGAGTCCAAGCTTTATTGGCGTTCCTTTCTTCTAAGTTGAGATCTAAATACCATCTATAAGCCACAAATGAATCAAATTCATGACCTTGTCATCCAAGTGTGTTGAGGGTGTCACTACAAAATTTTTCTCATACTATATTTAGCATGTATGTTTAGTACTTATCAACACTTGTTAAGTGGATCAATGAATCAACAAGTGGCTAATTTGACACCTTTCATAAATTTAAATGTATTATTAACGCTTGTTGTATAAATTTGTCTAAAGGATGTGGTTCATAAATTACAAGTATTGTATTGATTTGGAAAGATAACCAAATCTCAGTGGGAATGAATTCTAGTACTAGAATGATTTTCAGTGATTGATAACGTGTCTTGAAAGGAGAAAGAGAGAGAATAATGAACAGTGGATTTAGGATGAAAGACAGGAATATGGGGTATTGTTATGGAGTGGCTCCTATATTTACATGAAAAATAAATCACATGTTTAAACAATCAAGTATAAGATTATGCGGGATGAGACTCATGCAAGAATGAAAGAAAATGTAGGAGGAAATTGACCCACATACCATTGGAGTGGCTAACTGCAAGCATATTTGAGAGTATCATGTGGGACAAAAGGTGAATAAAAATCATTTAGCAACCCACACAAAAGTTATTGAAAGGGTGAAATTTGTAGGTTGTGGAAATGTAGGTCCAAATTACATAACATGGGATGCAAGTGTTGGATGACTTAAAAGAAAATAGGGCTCCCAAACAGTAAACATAAGAAATATTAAGGAAAAAAAGGTTCATGTTAATTCAAAGTATGTGGGATAAATAGGGTTAAAAGGCATTTGACAACCCACAAGCATAAAATGACTAAGTATTAGAAAAATATATTTTAAGGGTCAAATAGAGTATAATGGTTTATAAATAGGTGATCAATGAATGTTGGTCAATAGGTATCCACAAGACTTCAAGTGAATGGGAGTCTAGGATAGTTGAAATCATAGACTAGAGAATAATGGAAGTTGTAGTAAAAGAGTTGGCATGGTTGACTAAGATGATGTTGATTTAGCTAAAGATGTAAATGGTAGAAAATCAACAATGAGGTGTGACTTTAATCTCCATTAGGAGCAAATGTATATTGTATATAAGGCAACAAGAACACAACGTGGCTTTAGATATTGATTGGGATTTCAATTTGGATTAGGTCAACATTGATTCACTAAGGACATCAATGGTCCTTACAAGAGTCACAAGTTTCATGCAATGTCAAACCATATCAATATACAAGTTCACAATATTCCTAATTAGATAGACTTAGATTGAATTTGTTTGAAATATTATTATACTTGTGTTATTGTTATGAATACATTGTGTAAGTTATGATTTTCATCGAAATATTTGTTTTTAAGAGTTGATGAGTGCATAAGGGATGTAAATAAAGTATGTGGTTAGAGTCATATGACTATGTAAACAATGTACTTGGTAATATTTTTCCAAGCATGAAATTATTGGAATTGAATTCGTTCGATAGTGTAATAAGTCCCTAAGTTTAAGGAATGACAAGAAATTTCTAATGATATACGTGTCAATGACTAAAAGTTATAATGCCAATGTTGTCAATTGAACTTGTATAAATACTTGAGTCCCTTTTCCCATAAACAAGGGGGTTTCATACATCAATTTGGTGTCAACTTAGGTCGTGGCCTTAAAATTAGATCATCATAATCATCAATATGATTGATAGAATCCAATTAAGAGGCTTGCATATTGCTTCAATCATATTGATTAGAAAGTTGATATGTAGTCAACATTTGTTGGTTCTCAAGTTCAACTATCTTAATTTGTCTCCCATCTTCAACTATCTTTGCAAGTGAAATTAAAAATATAATATGATCTTTAAGTCAAAGAGTATGTTATTGAGCATGTTCAATTCACCCACATACTAAACTCATTATTTAATGAGTTGAATTACAATAATTAAAAGTGTTTTTCTTGGATTGTAGGCTTTACAAGTTATTTATTTTAAAGGGAATTGTTGATTCTCCTCATTGTAAATTTTTCTTCCTATTAAATAATATTTCAAAGACATATACTTCTACCCAAATGTAAAATTAATACCTAAAAATATAGCTTAAATGATTCCCTGATCGGGTTGATCAATGAATGTTGGTAAGAGGTTGGGGGTGAGCTTGCCAACCCACCACCTCACAAAACATTTAAGAGGGGGGATGGCATGGCCAACCCTCCCCATGCATCAAATGTGCAAGCACTCCTATCATAATTTATGGACATGGTAAGTTATCAACTCTGTTTCGACTCCATCTATAGAGCATTCCCTTGGCGATTTTGATGTTGTCTAAAGGTCCTTCCCCCGCAGTAGGCTATTTGGGTCCTTCGACGATGAGGGGAAAGTGCATGGTGAATTTGGTGTAAACTCGGGGAACATTTGCCTATTTTTTCCTAGAACATGCCTGTGTTGGGTGTGGAGCCTGATTATCTTCCTGATTGTTTAGAGGTTTTTGTTTCAGTTGTGTTGGATCTCTATTCCTAATGGGGTGGCAACGCTGCCCGTTTAATCGCCGTTAGGGGGGTCCGAGGGACAACGACTTTAATGAGCCCCCCCTGGTAAGGGTTATGGGGAAGTGCCCCTGAAGCTAAAAATATATGAAAATTTGTCTTGTAAAATATTGTAATTTTGTAGTCAATCTGGTTCATTCATTAAGCGAATGATCTAATCGTAGAAGTAATGTTAATTTAGGGTTTTTTCCCTAGAAGTAAACCCTTAGTTTATATGAGGGAATTTTATTGCGACTATGTATTATTATTTTGATCGAGAGAAAGAGAGGAGGTTGTGTGAGAGCAAAGAGGAAATTAGAACGAATCTGTTGTAGGCTGTATCTCTTCATTTTGCTAGATAATATAAAAGGAAGGACTGACTACTTCTCCGTGGACGTAGCCCAAATTGGGTGAACCACATATATCTGTGTCTCTCTTGTTTTATGTGTTTCTGTATTTGTGTTTTTGCAATATTTTGTGTATTTCATTGCTTTGTTAATTAATTTCTAATAGTATGTCCATTCTCGACAATGGAGCTAAGGCAATAAAGTTTTTTTCTTGTTCTAGAAAATTAAATGGAGATTGGATGACTTGAGGCACACATAGCGAGCGAGTTGACATCGTAAATGATAATGTTGGTAGTGCCGATGAGGTTTCTCACTAGTTACAAGGGTTCTTTATGGAGCTACAACTTGCAGCTATAACAACCGCTTCCCCATTTACAACTCATCAACATTTGCAGATTTTTGTAGCATGGGAAACTTCCTTTATGGTACTTCCTATTCTTCTCGTTTCTAGTTGCATTTCTTTCAGTTCTACATTTGATGGTTTTATTCTATCCCGTTATACTGTAGTTTTAGTAATTAGCATTAAGGTCTGTGGTGTGGCAGCAACTGTTGGCAACCCTACCCTACATGAGAAATTTCATCTATCACCCTGTCTTCCCTTTCTGACCTCTGATGCTCCAATACATTCTAACTAGACATCTCCTCATCCTTGGCATCAAACCTCTTCATGATATCCCCATTTTTTGTCATTCCTTCTCCTTCTTTGGTACATTGACTCTTGTGCTCTGTAATTGGTGTTGCCTTACCCTATGCATCATGCCTTAGCAATGCATGCACAATCATCGAGGGGGAGGAGGCGAAGGCCCCAAAGGAAAAATATGAGCCAAGACTCAGGCATAGGAGGCTGCAACCATCTACTATTCAATCACCTCCCCTGATATTCAAAATGAGATTCACCATCTTGAGAGTCTCACAATTGATGACCATCAAGCTTTCTCAAACTATGAAATCCTTGAGGAGGTAGCCCATTAGGTTCTTAACCCTGGTCACACGAGGAAGACGAAAAAAATATCTCCTCTATTACTTTACATTGGCAGATGAAAACACTCCTGGGTAGGGTCCTTAAGGAGAAACAAGAGGAACAAAACAACATTATCTATGCTTTGAATGATATCATGTGTGCCCAATGTTACCAACGGTCCTATCTAGAGAGTATGGACGCTAAGATTACCCACCCAGAGATTCATCTCTAGTGTGACATTAAGTCTCCAACTCCTCTTGCATCTAGCACCCAAGGTCCATCTCTTGTGACTTCTTTATATTTGTGTTTTTCTGTTATGTATTACAGTAGCACTCTTACTTGTAGTTCAATGGCCATTAAGATGGTTTTTATACAACAACTTATTTTATTTTGGACAATTTTTATCCTCTGTAGATGGTCAATAAATCTGGTTTTCCTTGTGGCAAATTGAGGTTGTGTACAGTGAATTCAGTGTATGCATTGAATATCTAACAAATGTAACTAGCTATTTTGAAGTAATACCAATATTAACCTCTATAAAATATAATATAAATAATATATATATATAATATATATATATATATAGATAGATAGATAGATATATATATAAAGTTAAATATAATTTATTTATCTATTAAAGATAAATTAACTTGGCCCATGAGGGGAAGCTCAACTGACAATCATTATATTATGAAGTAATAGGTAAAACATGAGATTCAATGTTCAAATCCCCATTCACCAAACCAACAAAAAAAAATGGATAGATTAACTAAGATCAAAGTTGTTTTAAATTCCATTATATATATGTGTGTGTGTGTGTTAAATACTATTTTATCTTTATCTACTAAAGATAAATTAACTTGGCCCATGAAGGGAAGCTCAATTAGCAATTGTTATATTATGAAGTAAAAGGTAAACCATGAGATTTAATGTTCAAATCCCTATTCATCAAACCAACAAAAAAAAGAAGATAAATTAACTAAGATCAAAGTTATTTTAAATTCCATTATCTTTACTAAAAAATGTCATTCAAATCAAAATCAAAATTGTTGAACATGTTCGATTCTCCTACATAAAATTCATTATTCAGTAACAATATAATATTTTTTTTTAAATATTTTTAATTAAAGTGTACTTTTTTTCAAATTAATTTAAAAAATATTTTATCTTTCATTATAATTTTTTTAATTTTATATTCTATATTTAATTTTAGTCACAATATTCACTATTTATTTTAAACACTTTAATTTTTCAAACCTTTTTTTTAGCTATTAAAGGCTTTCTTCCATAATGTTGTTTTCATTGAGAAGATGGTTTTTATTGAAAGGAATTCAAACACAAAATGGTTATAAAATATCCCATATATACAATTTTTTTTTTAAATAATCAAAATTTTTGTTTTTTTGAATTTATTGTATCATTTTATTTTATTTTTTTTTATACCAATATTGTTTTTTGTTTCTTAATCGAAAGAAACATGGTTTACATAAGCAAAACAGCATTCAAAAGAAAATAAATATGTTTAAGTTGTATTTTATTAAAATAAAAAAACAACATTGTTTTCTATTGAGAAAAAACTAAGAAAACAATGTTGTTTTCTATTGAGAAAAAACTAAATTGTTTTCATTAGCATTCAAACCAAAATAATTATGTTTAAGTAGAAAATCCAAACCCTATTAATAACTTTTACTATTTATTATATCTTTTAACTGTTACTAACTTTTACTATTTATTATATCTGTTACTAACTTTTACTATTCATTATATCTTTTAACTGTTACTTGACAATGACTTGTGAATCAACGTCTTTCTCCATGACAACAGCATCTTCATTGAGAAGTGACATTCAGTCCCAAATGAATATGAATATAGTGAGGTGGACAATCCAATCCAGAACAATACTTTTCACAGATAATCAAAACTCTGAAGTTATTTGAATTTATTATATATTTTTTAACATTTATTGGGAAAGGAACCACCAACCAGGATCAAAGTCTTTTTTCTATGTCAACATTGTCTTCACTGTAAGTGTCATTCAACGCAAAAATAATATGGTTAGGTGGAGAATCCAATCCGTGAAGACACAGAAAAGAAAAGAGAAAAAAAAAAGCCATCACCTCCCTAAAAAATAAATAATCTTACAACATAGTTGATAGAGCTTTTAAAGGACAAAGTTCAAAATATGATTCACAGTTGCAAATTATTTCAAAATATTATAGAAAAGCCTTTCAGGGCTCCATTTGTTCACTAAAAGTATGTTTGAAATCCTCCACTTCATTGTTTGGTTGGTACACTTTTTTTTAATGACAATGTTCAAAATAAAATACACCTTATCAAAGAATTCAAGATACAAATTATTCCAGAATTGTTACAGAGAAGCCTTCAAGGGCTCCAGTAATTCACTAAAGATAAATCTGAAGTTTTCCACTTCAGTGTTTGGCTGGTACACTGTTTTTATGACAATGTTTATAAATAAAATACAACTTATCAAAGAATTCAAGATACAAATAATTTCAGAATTGTTACAGAGAAGCCCTCAAGGGCTCCAGCAGTTCATTAAAGGTAAAACTGAAGTCTTCCACTTCATTGTTTACCCTTCCTTGAAGTGCAAGCATTCGGGCTTGCCATGTCTGTGGTGGGGTGATCGGCGCAGTTGAACATGATAGTCCTGGAGATGTTGAAACACTGTCACAGACAACACAAATAACGCCATCTAACCACCGCCTTCTCTTTTGGTTTTCCTCCACTCCCAAGGTTTTTCAGGATTGGATGATGCCCATAATCCAACACGGGCAGCACGGGCCTCTTTCTCCCACTGGTTCATCAACGAAATCATGCATATTAATCAATTAGAATTACCCACAATGATGCTTAAGTTAATAGTAAATACTATCCACCATGCAACGTGTGTTGAAGTTTTCATGGAAACCATGAACAGACAAGTTAAAATGAACATTATGGTTTAAACTTGTAAGTTCCAGGTAGGGACTCATTAAGGGCTACATGGTGATTGAGGTTTGCCTAGGCCATGAACAGAGATTCTTACCATGGCAAGCTCTGGACGTTGATCATATGCTGTATAGTGCCATGCACATCCTTTTTTCAAAAGAACTTCCTGAAAATGTACCATGCAAAGCACATAAGAAATGGTTTTGCCTAATGGTCCTGCCTGGTTTTTTCTTCAAAGAGAGGAAATTCTCTACAACGCAGAATTGAATTAATATTTAACTAGCACAGTTATATAAATTAAATGAGTGATAAATGTAGATAATCATCGAAATACTTACATAATATTTAATTTATCAATTATTTATCATGTTAAGAATTTATAATGTCACTACAAAGTGGACTTAACAGACATTGCATAAATTTTGAAATGGAAAAAAATAAATTAGATACCTTAATTTCATCTAAAATTATATATACCATGAAAAATATTCTCTATTATCAAATCTAAACTATCCATACATTTTTAATAATGTAAAAAATGAAAATTCTAAAAACTCTATTCCCAAATTAATAAAAACTCATTATAATTCTTTGACCTAAAATAAACTTATATCCAATATTTCTTTTAAAAAACTGAAAATCCACCTGAACAAAAACACCTTTGCTGTAAACATCAGCCACAGTGCGACCATAACGATCCTGCTCATAGATGAGTACTCGTAAAGATTTTCCCTCTACCAGATTGATCATCACTTGCTTTGCCTCCTTCCCATAAGGCATTTGGCTCTCGGGAGCATCAACACCTCTGCAAATTCTTAGACATCTCGCGTTAAGAATTGCACCACCACAACTCTTGCCAAACTTATTAATATAATATTTGCATCAGAAAACTGAACAGTGAAAAGCAACCAATAAAATTCAAGAGCTTCATGTTTATCGACCTTAGCCTGATTCGATATTTGTGAGCGAGAACGTCTTGATGACCTGTACTTGATGCATCGAATACCCTGTTCAAGAAGACAGATTAAGTCTCAGGGTGCAATGCTTTTCATTTTAAAACTCAAAGGTGTTTAAAACAACACGCAGTCAAATCAAAATCACAATGAATAAAGTGATAAATACATATTTAACTATTATAATAATGATTATAATATAATATACAATTTAATAGATATGTTGTCGTAAATTTAGTAGTCAAATTTTTTTTGGGAGGTGTGTTTTCTGTCTCACAAAATACATCTTGAGTGGGCCAATGTTTAAGAGCATGTGTTTCCTCTTAAGAGGTTATAGGTTCAAAACCAGAGGGGTAGTTGTGTTTCTTGTCCCACAAAATACATCTTGAGTGGGCCTAATGGGTAAGAGCATGTGTTTCCTTTCAAGAGGTCACAGGTTCAAAACCAGAGGGGTAGAGTATGTATGCCTTCGTAGTTGTCAAATAGCTGCGGGGAAGTGGATCCCTTGTCCCACAAACATTGGATAATAATAATAATAACCAGCATAAATCCATCATTGAATAATAATAATAATAACCAGCATAGATCCATCTTCAAGTTCTTCATTTGCAATTCTTTTTATGAGTATACATTATTTAGATGTTTTGTATAGTTATTTTGATTTTTTTTAGATTTAAAAGAAAAATTATTGTGGCCCATATGAGCAAAATTTCAACTTTAATGACTGATGGGATGTTTTGTATAGTTATTTTAATTTTTTTTAGATTTAAAAAAAAAATATTTTGGCCCATATGAGCAAAATTTCAACTTTAATGACTGATGGACAGAAGTACACATCACACTGCGCTTTAGAATGAATCATCAAATAATAAATAATAATAATAATAATATATATTAATGGTTTATTATTATCATAAGCAGTGCAATTGGTTCAAAGAAGTGGATTTTTTAGGGTTTTTTGGATGGATTTTTTTTTCAATTTAATTTAAAAATTTGATTTAAAAATTAAGAAAAATTTATAATTTAAATTATTAAATTTACACCATCTAAATTTTCTAAAAACTTAAATCTTTTTTACCATCCTAAAAAATATAATCTATAACAACAATAGCATTATATTCTCTAACATGATTATCAATTTTCAATAAAAATAATCCCAAAAACTTATTGAAACAAAACAAAAAACCATACATCCATATTGAACTATTTTTTATTTTTAAATATTGAAGACTTTAACTTCCTTTTCATTTGAGTTTTTAATGTCACATTCATTTCATTCATTAATGAAATTTTAATCCTTCCAACGATTACAAATACAAAGATTAAACACTCTTCTCGAAAAGCATCCATGTATTCTAATCTTCAATGTTGCATGCATTTACAACCTTTCTTAGGGGAAGACAATTACTTGCAACAATACGAAGCAACCTTTTCTCCTCATCTGATTATGTAAATTGTCTTTGTATCTAAAAGGAACTGTTGAACAGATTTGAGTGTCTGTAGTTGTTTTTATCTTTGTCTATATATTTGTACTAGTATAGTTAAACCGATTTGATTCTTGTTTATGTATGGTTAAACCAATTTGATTCTCTATAATTTTATATTTGTATGTCCATGGAATAGATCTTGGCTTGAGTTTTTCTTCTCTGCCTAGACTATTGCTATTCACATTTTCAAAAACAGTTATGTATATATCGATATATTTGTACAAACAGAAAGTAATAAGAAATATAAATGTCTAATAATTAGTGGGAAGATTGATCAATTTAATGCAAGGAAAAATGAAATATCTTGCCTTTCATGAATCATTCCTTTCCATTTTAATTTATCCAACCTATTTTAATTTACCTTTCCATTCCTTATCCAAATGTGTTGGATTGTAAAGCAACCATTAGGCGTTTTATCCAATTGGGATCACTCTCTCTATAAATACATAAATCTAGTTTAGAAGAGTTTGAACCAAATGATAATAGAAATTTTTGTCAGCTCTATGAATAGAAAGCCATTGTTTTTACACAGAGAATCAAGGTGCTATACAGCCTAGTTGGGAAGATCTAGGTGGTTGTCTTTCTCAAATGATGTTTGTTATTAAATAGTGCCAAGTTTGCTCTTGGATTGTTCTTGAACGAAAAAAGGGCCAATTTCCATTCTTCGCTCTTTAGGCAACTAGGTTTAAGTGTTAAACGTGTGAGATTTTAACAGAAGGAAAGCAAACCTATATCCTGCAGTGTTAATTTGTTTGTTTAATGCATCAGCTGTCTTGTAGTCCCGTCTGGCACGAGCTTCACGCCTTTGAATCATTGCCTCCTTTACTGAGATGGGAACATTTGCAGCTTCTCTAGCGTTCTTAGTATCCACATACACGTTGATGGTATCACCATCTGCAACATCTTTAGCATCTACCTGGTAGGGATGTGACCTTTCAGTATAAGGAAATAGTAAGGAAAAATATAATTAATATACTTGAGATGATTTTGTTCATGTCTTACTTGAAGAGTATGCAGCTCATATTTCAGCCCTTCTGACCATTTGTGTGTAGGTTTTCCTGCAACTGGAACTGGAATTTGAACTTGAACAGGGGCAGTAGGGTTTGGAAGCCCATAAAATGTCAACAGGCCCTACAAAATGTTAGGGTATGTGCTTAACTTATAGTGGAAAAAGAGAAATAAAGAATATGAAGATCTGTGAGAAAGTGTAACATGAAGAAAATGAGGGCTTAAAAGCTTGAAGCTCTAAGATATATACCTCTACATCGACCTTGTGATGTCTTTTCAATGTTTCAACAATAAGTCTTGCTGCTTCCTCGGCATTACTAGGGGGTGGTCTAGCTTCCTTCCATGCTGCTAAGATTTTCGTATACCTAAGGAAATAAACCTCCAACAGGATAAGTCAAAACCCTATAAAGCAATATATAGGTTGTTAAGCTTTCATCAACATAAGCATATATAGAATATAACATAACAAATGTATATATTTATATATAAGATATATGGTGATTTTTTAATGGTAGTTAGCCTTCCATTAACATATTGAATTTTTCTAATGAAAATATTATTTATTGATTGGTTAGCAGGAATTGGTAGCTTGGCAAATCTAGTACCCAAAGTCACATTGGTTTATAGCACGATTCCCAGAATTTGTAACATATGCTCAGCGTTGTCTGAAACTTAGCTCTAAAATGAATTTCCATTGATAATTCAGAAAACTCGTACCACTAGTAGGAGTTTGCATGATACTTGCCGATGGAGTTAAGCAATTGAAATTTTGAAATAATGTTCTAATAAATACTAGCTTAGATAGAGACATCTTAGTTTGAGCATGTGAAAGTCCACTTATATCAGACATATGATAATTCAGAAAACTCAAAGCACTAGTAAGATATTGCATGATGCTTGTTGATGGAGTTAACCCAATAAAGTTTGAAATCACTTTATTATTGGTTTACTCTTGGATGGAAATCATTTTATAATTAGTTTACTCTGGGATGTTATCGTCTTAATTTGGGCATGTGAGAGCAAAGATATGGAGCTGATCAATACAATTTGGGCATGTGGGAGCAATTTTTTGGAACCGATCAGTCCACTTGAAGTTAGACAACTACTAGCAGAGACCCAATCTAAGGCTCAAAAAATCCAACATCAGCTTGTTTGAGCCTAACACTTGGTGATATAACATATTTTCAAAACATATTCCTCACAAGTACATGACTTGGACTGGGTCTATAAGATATAATTCAACTACTAGCAGAGACCCAATATAAGGCTCAAGAAATCCAACACTTGGTCATATAACATATTCAAAACATATTCCTCTCAAGTACATGACTTGGACTGGGTCTATAAGATATAATTCAGAGTAATCAAAGGGTAGTCTATCTGATCTGGGAGTTGGATCATTTCGTTTGATCAGAAACTAAAATATAATTCAGAGTACTCTAGGGCCTGGGCTGTCTATCTTTCGGGAGCTGGACCATATCTTTTGATCAGGAGCTAAAATATAACTCGGAGAACTGAAAGGGTCTATCTTATCTAGGAGTTAGAACATTTCTTTGGATTAGAAACTGCATTTTAAATAAAAATTCTTACTATAGCACAAGAACAAAGAATTGACTAATTGATCATGGGGTAATCCTCGTACTTCACCTGCTTTACAAAGTTTTTTTTGCTTATGATGATGCTTATTAGTTATCTTTGGTTACAAAGCTAGTGGTTAATGGAACGGTGTATTTAAACGAGTAACAGAACCTCCAAACTTGAGATGCATAAAGGATGAAAGACTCTGCTATAGCACTCAGGAAGAAATTAGTAATTAATATATATTTTTGGAACCTGAACATTCAGGCCTTGGATATTGTTGGTCATAAAGATCAGCAATGCGGAAGGGACTCGCTGGGATATGCAAGAATAAATTAGTTTTGATTTTTCAGACATGACTATATTTCATGAAAATATACGAACAGAGTTTTAAGAGGATTTTGGGATTCTACAAAAATTCCATAAGAAAAAGAAACTTCAAGAATTCATTTTGTAAGCATAATCTGTCATTTGAGAAAAGGTAGGAAGCATACCAGTTAGCCTGTGTTTTCTTTGATGACTGTACATGCTGGTTTAGTCCTTCAGGTACCTTGTGTAAAACAATGGCTAGATATCAATGGCGTGCATACTTGAAAAGCAAAACTTAATTAGAAAATAATGAAAAGGGGAAAAAAATGATCATACATGTATAATTATACTCTGCTTTTAAGCAAAAAAGATTGAGAATTGGCCCAGCTAATTTGGAAACGAAAATGACACAACCAAATCAGGAAACTTCAGAAGGAAAAATGTGGAATTTTGATTCAATGAATTTATCAGAAGTCTAGACTATACAATCATAAAGATTGGAAGGAAGAGACCATCTATATGCTCTGTTCTTTGGAAGCGGGATTATGAAGCAAAAACAGAATACCAAAATCACAAATTCAGAAGGGCAAACATCACGAAAACAATAACACAAAATGCATCGCCAAGAATAGCATATCCTTGCTCTGTTTTTCTGCAACAAGACTATAAATAAAAATTGACCAACAAACCACAAGATCCAAAAGGGGAAAATGACCATGCATATTGGGAATGAAATTCACATATTCAAATCACAAATCAAAACTACAATTTCTATTTCTGGGTAATAGAACTATGATGAAATATTACCCACTCACATTTCAAAAGTATAAGCAAAATGCCATACATGTTCTCTGTAAATAAATTATGATATAAGTTTGTTAACAATACCTGACCAGTGGTTTCAAACTGAAAGAGATCACGAGACAATGCAGATAACCCGACTGTGGCGTGTGGCACTCCATGGGGTCCGATCGACCCTTCAGGCTGCGGATTACAACATTCTCCGTACAGAAACCTCAGCGCATTTCCCATGGAATATCAATATATATTCAATGTGTATATGCTTCCTTCAGACCAAAAATAAAATCACAGAG
The DNA here is from genome assembly GCA_000404065.3 of Pinus taeda. Classification (NCBI taxonomy): domain Eukaryota; kingdom Viridiplantae; phylum Streptophyta; class Pinopsida; order Pinales; family Pinaceae; genus Pinus; species Pinus taeda. Next base: position 441,825 of record APFE031223709.1, read on the forward strand.
CTTGACTATATCAAATCACAGAGCTTGAATATATTTTTTTCTCGGAGAACTAAAGAAATGCAATCATGGTAGGGACAATTTGGGTAGTCTGGGGGCTTAAATAAGATCTCAATGCACTGAAAGTCATGATTCCAGGCTGCCCAATTGCTTCATTTACGCGTTTATTCCAGTCTTCAGCAACACTCGGTCTCCGGCGAGGTTCCTT
>APFE031223709.1:447029-459494 GCA_000404065.3 Pinus taeda
TAATATCCTCAAATGTGCATTTAAGTTGAATGGAGTTTATATTTCAATGATACCCGCTAGGTTTTGCATTTTAGTCAAAGGGCCTCTATATTTCGTCTTTACCACTTACACCTAATATCTAATCCAAATAAAGTGTGTGTTTAGTTTATATTCCCGAGATCAAAAGTTCAAGTTTAGTGGATACCTCTCAATGTTGGCATCTATGTTAAAAGAAGTTCATGTTTAATCAACACACATCAAATCTATCATCTAAGATAAAGGAGGTTCATGTCAAGTTGACATTAATCAAATTTAACATCTAAGGTGAAGAAATTGTGTGTTTAACTGATGCCCCTTATCCAACCTCTATAGTAAATGAGGTCACACCCCTTGAATGCCATGTTAAAAAGGGATACACTAGATTCACATCCCAAGATATTTTGGTAAAATAGATATCCATAAGACCTTGCATCTAAGTTTGACTATGTATATGTTTTATTAAAAGAAGCATTTAAATCATAGGAAGTCATTTTATTTTAATGATGAGTTAAAATAGCCAAAGTTAAATACAAGTTTTGGGCAAAAATTGTAAAATACATAACAACTTCAAATCTAGCGCCTAAATTAAGAAAATCACAACACTTGCCAAATAACATCTGATGAAAAAATAAAGTTGAATTCTAATTCTATAAGAATTTGGGAAAATAAATACTTGTTAAAATTAATGTCTAAAGAAAATTCCCTCCCAAAAAAGAAAGTGATATTGAATACACTTAATATTATAATAAGAAATTTATACCTTCAACCTCAATTAGTCACATTTTAAAAATACGATAAAAGAATAAAACTGAATTCTAATTCTATAAAAATTTAGGAAAATAATACTTGTTAAAATTAATATAAAAAAAAATTCCAAAAAAAAAGTAATATTGAATGTACTAATATTATAATAAAAAATTTATACCTTCAACCTCAATTAATCACATTTTTAAAAATAAATATTGCTTTTTTTTTTCATTGATACCTTCATTACATTACAAAATTAAAACCAACATAATCCTAACAAAACAAACACTTTTCATATTCAGCCTATAAAACCATATCCTTAAAAAAAATGCAAATAAATTTTAAAGTGGATAGAACTAGGAGTTTTTAATTGGATGCATCACGTAAAGTCATGACAAACTTATGACAAGAGAAAAACTAGTGTACAACGTATTGTGTTTAAACTTTGTGGTTGCCCTTATTCAAAGTTTGTTGCAAGGATCTAACTAACTTTCATGTGCTTTTATTTATAGTTGCTTTTAGAGAAAGCATTGTTCACCTACCTGACTAATAATAATAATAATAAAGTTTGTTACAAGGATCTAACTAATTTTTATGTGCTTTTATTTGTAGTTGTTTTTGGAGAAAGCATTGTTCAATAATAATAATAATAATAATTATTATTATAATAATAATAATAATAATTATTTAATTCCTTCCGGAAAAATTGGCATGTTGTATTTATGAAATATAGATAGATAGTTGATAAATTATGTCTGGTTTAGATATTTAATATTACATCCAGCTTATTGGGAATTTTAATATTACATCCAGCGTATTGGGAATTCAGTCTTGATCCAAAAGGAAATAGTCCTTTTGAGAGGCAAATTTTAGCCTTGTCCAACCTGAAGGATTTTTATATTGCAAATTTGTGTAGGATTTTTTTATAGCTTTTGGAAGGCTTGAAATTGTTTCCCATCACTAATGGGATAGTCACTAATGAGATGCTAATGTGTTGTATTTTGGAGTTTTAAATATATAATATTTATATTTAGTTTTTATTATTTATTTTTAATAAAATATTTTCGTTAAAGAATAAAAAAACAAAATAGCTCTCTTTTATATATAATTATAAATATTTTTAAAAATAAGGATAATAGTTGTATTATAGCATAATTCTTGCTTGCAGTTATTACTAATTAATGAAATTAAAATTCCACATTTTTGTTTCTTTTTTCTGCACAACATCTTATGCATAGTCATTCTTTGCACAACCACCTCCGCACACGTTTCGCACAAACACCTCCACACATGCTTCCTCCATACAACCAGGTTGCCACCAATGACTTGTTCAATGTGTGAGTTATGTACTTTCATATTAGTGGTCAATTTGAAGTATTGCAAATTTTACAAATCAAGATACAAATACTCGCCAATTGATTGATACTATGAATGGTTTTGTGAATACTATGTGTTGTTGCTATGTTGTGTACATTGAAATGAAAACATGGATTTATCCCTTCCTTATGTATTATGCTTCATAGTTACCTATTAATATATAATATGCTCATTTGTTCTACGGTAATAATATTACTCACATTACAATGTATAATTATCACTAGTTATTAATATATGCGTATCTCAATATTAACCTAATGCACATAATTAGAATAGAACTATTACGATAGAAAAGCGCTTTCATATATCTGAAACTAATTATATGTACATGTCAACATATTCTCTTAGAAAGGAATCCCCTTTTAGATAGTGTTTATATAAATCTTATTATGAAATTTAGTTTTAGTTGTTCATTATGTAGGAAAAAATGATGCGGGAGAACGTTGATTGTGCAGAGCTTTCACACAATGTTGTTGGCCCCATGGGGCCCATGTTTCTTCTTCCTGCATGGTTATTTTTTAGCATTGGGACATGTATTTTGTAGATGTCTTGTTTGTCGGCATAATCGACATCTGAAAGTCATGTTCTTGAAGTCTAGGAATTGAGTCCAACATTCCTTATTGTGTGTCAAGAGGATTCGATCTGGTAGCCCTTTGCTGAGATCCACCTCTACATAGATTCTAAAAAAAGTGTAGATTCTTTCCTCCACTCTTTGTGTATCAGTCTTTATGTATTGACCTAATAGGTTCCCAATGCCTTCTAGTACTTTATGATGCCAGAAATGTAGGGGTAGATTATGCAGTCTAACCCACATCGACATTCTTGATACCACCATTGTATTGGCATCAAAATCTGGGAACTATGGGGTAATAAAAAGACCCATAGGTCCCCAACACCATGGGCCTTCTTGCAATATATATTCTTGTTCTTCTGATGACGCAAACTTTACTATGAAGAATCCTTTGGAGCAGAGGTGTATTTTGCAATTTATTGTCCAAGTTGTAAAAATCCATTGGAATAGATCCATTGGTTTTGGCCAAAGACTATTGAATATGTAGATGATGACTTGGGCCTTATGATTTGCATGCAAATAATTTGTTTCTACTAGATCTACAATCAATGTTAGGGATTGATTTAGCTGCTCCACGATATAGGGACTGGGTATATTGTGTCTCTGGTTTGGATTAGTTGAGGCAATTGATTTCACTTTTAAGATGTCTTTGAATGAGGGTCTTCCACTGCTTTGTCCTTGATTCAGTTCTGTTTCCTTAGGAAGAATAGATCCATATGCGGTCCCTGCTTATGAAATTACCCATGAATTTATAGTAGTCCTCCTACCTCAAGGGGAAGATAGTTCCACCACCATTGTGACGAGTCTTGTCATCCATTTAAATGCAGAAATCATTAGCAAGGTGATCACATTATCTCTAGGAGTTAGGTGGGAAAATGAGGATAGAACATAAGTCATCACAGTTAAAAAGAAACTCTTCCTTCCTAAAGAGAAACTAATCAAAGATTAGAATGGGGTTAGAAGGGAGAGCTTTCCCTACCCATAGGATAAATTATCCTATCACATATTGAAATACATATCCTATGAGGGGAGGCTCAGTGTTGTTTATGCCTATCAATTTAGGATACTTTATGCACTAAGATTCCAGGTATAATTGCTTATCCCAAGTAGACTAAGTATTCACCACTTCCTTCTTTAGTCCATAGTGGAAATGAGCTAAAGGGTGAGAGAAGGTAAACATCTATACATTTCTCATCATGCACTCAAAAGGATCATTATCATGGATGCTCTAGAGCATATCAATAACCGTGTGTGATGCATAGACTTTCTAGACATCGAAAGGGAGGATTTCATTGAAACTCAAGCCCAAACTTTACTAGAACATGAAGATACCACAAAACATAGCTCTACAAAAGAAAAGGTTGGAGAGGAGGAGGAAGAAAAAGGAGAAGAAATTGAAGAAGATAAGGAAGACGAAAAACTAAAGACATAAATAGAAGCCTTTGGGGAACCTTCTAGGCCTCAAAGGAGGAGGAGACAAGAATAGAAAGCAAGCGTTTCAAATGGAAACACTGAACAAGAAGCGGTTTCCACCTTGGTAGCCCTAAGGACACTTGTCAAGGTGAAAAGGAGGTAGTCAAAGCAAGGCCCTTTGTATTTCAAAAGGAGAAGAAGTAGTAGACTTAAGCAGGGGAAGCCTCAACCTTCCTCAACTACCCCCATCACCATTGAGGGGTCATCTAGTCACGAAGAGGGAGAATTAGAGAAGGGTAAGAAGCAAATTGAAGAGGTGACCTCCCTCAAAATTAAAGTAAAGTAGCCCCAAACATCACAAAAGAATTCAAGCACTAGGGGAGCCAAGATGAGACAACTGCAAGAAGAATCTGCCATGCTACAAGAAAGAAGGGAAGTGCTACAAAAAGAGGGAAAGATGTTGTAGGATAGTAAGGCAGTGCTATAGGAAAATGTTGCACAAAATCACGAGGGAAGAAAAGGACCACATGAGCTAAAAGGGCTTATTCCTCAACTAGAGCTTGGGTCCTACTACAAATTTTATGAGCAAGGACAAATAATACCCATCAAATTTATAGCCTAAATAATCCTCGAGCTAAAAAGAGAAAGAGGTCGAACCCATCGATGGGTGCATATTGAAAAATATAAGGGGGTTGAGGATGTGGGCTTGATGGGAGAGAGAGTGAAAAACATAGGTGAAAATATGGTTGATTTGAGGTTGAGAGAGGCAACCATGAGGGAACAACTGCAAATGGAGAATAAGAGATTGAAAGAGAAATTGCAGGAGAAAGAAGGGAAACTTGCCATGATGGAAAGCTTGGCTATGAAGGCCACCCAATATACAAATTCCTCAAAAAATATGCCATTTTACTCAAAGAGCAATGGGTTCAATTTCAAATAAAACCTCTAGCACAATATAGTTCACTACCCTTCCATGACTACAAACAGTTCATTGAATTTTGTCATAGAGCTAGTGTGGAGGACAAAGCTAGGATGGAAAAATTCTACATGCATAACCTCATATTGACTGACATGAAATTCTTAGATCCACATTCTAGGATAGGAGATGTACAATTCTTGGCATTGGCTTCTTGGATGATTCATGAGGAGGCAAGGGCTAAAAAGGAAAAAAGGGTCATATCCAAAGAAACTAATGAGCCGCTATGGGTTAGAGGAAAGTTGATGACCCCTCACCTTGTCATCATCAACCATAGGAGCATCTATGAGGATCAAAAATTGGCACCACTCTGCATAAAGAAGTAGGAGAAAGCCATTATGCACTTTGAAGACAATTTCAAACTGTCAGGGACTGAGGGCTTGTAGGCTTGTCAAAATAGATGGAACTCATTACCCCATAACTTAAAAATTAGAGACTATCACCCCCCATATAGATTGAAGAATGCCTTGGAGAACACAAACTTATACAAAATGATAGTTCAAATATTGAAGGCCAACTAGATGAGGCTTAAGTTCAACCCTCCTCTATTGCTAGGGATACAAGAAAGAAAAGAGTAGATTGAAGAGCAGTAAGAGTAGGAAAAGATAGAGAAAAATGCAAGGTTCCACCCTCAATATGGAACTCCTTCAGAGATACCTTGGGATGTTAGGGAAACTACCAGGGCTATGCATGAAATGGAATTAAGTGGTTGAGTTTCTCAGAGGGTGTGTAACACCTTTAGAAGGGGGGTGATGATGGGCCTCATTAATATGTATATAACAAGGCCCATCTATCCATCAATCAACACAGATTTACCTATTTCCTCGCATTTGATAACATATGATTAACTATAATGTGTTTATTAGGAAGATTAAAGGATTTTTATCATTTCTTGTGGCCTAACATGATTAATGTGCAAGAAAAGGGTGCATTGGTTGTGTAGTAATATGTTGGAGGCAGTTGCAAAATATATAGGAGGCTTTTCCCCTACATTTACTCACCTACAACTCGAGGTTCTCCCTATATTTACTCACACACTATTTGAGGATCTACTAACAGCTGATGCACTCAAAGATTGGAAGGCTCTCAGGGAGTTAGATCCACGTTTTTACGGATTTTTTGAGGGAAGCAACACTTTTCCCAAGGAGGCTACCCCTCATTCATTTTTTTATAAATAAGGAAGCCTAAGGTCTCAATAGGATTCAAACTTTTGATGAAGATAGAGACTACTATGATCTAGGAACTTGTACTTGTCATTTTTATTCGTTTCATCATGTACTTGAGCATTGTTTTATATTAATGAGAAGCCTTATGTTATCTTAAATCTAAGTTTTATTTAGAGGGTTTATTCCCCTTGGGTTAGAACGCAACCTTGAGGCTCTAGTCTCTCTCCTTTGTGTATTTTATTCATGCATTTTCTTTCCTTTATCTAGCTAGCAATATTTTCTTTCCTTTCTAGTATAATTTTTTTATGAGAAAGTTGCTTGTGCAGACTACAAGATAGATTTCCTTTTAATGCAATAGTTATATCTTTAATAAAATTCAACTCATCCTTTCCTTTTTATTTCAATTTTTCTGCAATTTGTATTGCTAGCATGCTCCAGATGTTTGGAAATATTGAGTAACTCTTATGGTGTGCATTCCATACAGTTGGATTGTAGGGTATAGCACTATCATTTCCACTTCTCATCATACCACAATCTCCTTTATTTCTCCCACAACAACTCCTTCAAAATATTGTTCACCAAGAGTTCATTTATGGTTTTTTGAAGGACACCATGTGCATTTGTCCTTGTGCAAGATGGGCCCCTGAGGGGTACTAAGCTTGGGAAGGACCTCATACAACATTATTCCACCTTCCAGTGCCCTTCCTCGCCTTCATATGACCTTTTGATCTCTCAGAAGGCTCACGATTTCAATCTTGGAGCAAAATAGGGAAATCATGTAACAGTGTAGCAATCTTGTAGCACCTTGTAGAAGCTCTCCAAACTTAACTAGAATTGTCCTTAAAGCTTGAATTTTACCTCCTAGCCCTTCGTAATGCCCCTTAGGCCTTGAAACCACAATTGATGAAGATTAGAGGCAACTTAGGACTTGTCTCTTCACCACAACAATTTATCTTTGCAATCAGGGTTAGTAAACAAGTTCATGAATTGAATGGAACAACGATGATTTACATGATTACTTTATGAAGCACTTAATGGAATTTGTTACTAAGATATAATCTCTTTTCAATGCAGTTATTGAAAGTTGATTTAATTATATTTAATTTATGCAAGTTATATTAGGTGTTCCTTCTCTGTTTGATGCTTTCTAAGCTAGGGTTCCATTTCAAGCATTGTTATTTCTTATACATAGACTAGGTTTTCCCTTTGATGCAACATTTACATTGTACAAGTAGATTAATGTTTAAATTCTACAAGTAGGTTAATGTTTACATTCTATAAATAGAGTAGCATTTACATTTATGCAAGTAGGTTAGCCTTTACATTTATGCAAAGTAGAGTAACATTTCCATTTCTGCAAATAGATTAACATTTCCATTCCCACAAGTCGATTAGAGCTTCCTTTTATGCAATCTCTTTTTCTTGCAAATCTAGATTCATTTGATAGAGTGGTATTTGTATACTTGGTTTGGTCCATTGCCTCATAGTATCTTGATTATAGCTTAGCATACTATCCATACAACACTGTTACCTCTTAATTTTGTACAAACCTCGGGTTGATAATTAAAGTTGGTAGCCTTGGGAGCTGCAACATTCTTGTTGCAATATTGGGGCTCACTAGTGGGCATGCTACAAGTTTGAGTCTCAACTACATTTCTCCTATAGGAATGAAATGTCCTTTCTTAGTTTCCTTGACATTAGCTGATGCTAAATATGGAGCCTGTAAAGTAGAATCTATGGAATATATGCAACTCCTTGCAGACAAAAGTGAATGTTTTTTTATCCAGTCATCTTTAGGTATGAGCCACCAAATATCACCAAAAGTATATTTTCTATCATATTAACCCACAAACAACAAATTGAGTGAACCAATGAATTTCATTGAATGATATGCCTGAGCTAGTGGAGGTTCATCTAATATCTAGGTGATCCACTGAATTGATGCCCTATCAAGAATGTTACAGTTGTTCCATAGCCACCAAATAATAAGATTCAAATACCTCTATAATTAATGGAGTGACCATAGTGAGTTGCAAGTTCTTGGCTAGATTTTCCTTTCTACGATAGTAAATTGATCCAAACTAGGGGTTATAAGGAATGACCCATAGAATGCAAGTTCAATATTTCCATCTTCACAATAAGTTTAAGCCTTTTGGAAATGTTCCTTCCACTTGAACTAATTCAAGAAGATGAAAAACAGTAGGAAACACATAGCACCTACCCAAAAGTTGTATTCCCAAGTACTTTGGATCAAAAAATATTATTTTTCCATATCTAATGAACTCTATTACCAAAGTGGTGATGAGTGAAACTACTTTAGTTTAATTCAACCATATTCCTCGAGCCAAGAATTTTTGTGCAAAGTTGCCTACCCCATGTAGTGCATGCTTCTCCATCCCTTTTGGGAACAATTTCATTTTCACCTATCTTTAGATTATGACTAAAAATACCTAATTGACCTTTAGATGCATTAATTAATTCCTGTATACCCATACCCTTCAAAACTATGAAACTATGAATTAATAGAGGAGAACATTGACCCAAAATGTGCATTTCTTTAGAAATCTGAGTGTTAATTGCAAACCCCAATATATCATTTCCAAATTAATATGAGTACATCTCAATGCATGCATTTTCATCCTCTTGATGTCAAGCTTTACTCATTTTATTGAGAAGTGTACTAATCAAAGAAAACGTTTTCAAATTCTCCCTTCCTTAGGCACTTTAATATGTACAAGCTATAAAAATCTTGTAGTGCAACACCACTTTTCATTCATGAGTAGAGAAAATCCAAGAAAATAAATTAAAATTCAATGCCAAAAGCATAATTCAGATACTTCATCTACTGCCAGAAAGTCTGAAAGACATCTTCAAGTCCTAATTAAAGATAATGAACAATGGCAAGTGGCTATCAAGTAACTTTGTCCATGATGAAAAATTTCTAAACCAATTCCTTACTCTACTATCCTACATAGGTATTGTAGAAGTTCTGAATGTCTGTGTTCATAATTTTGATATCCTACCCCACTAATTTTGTGGAAGGGGAGTCTTCAGCATCCTCTTTTAGCTTCATATGGTGTGAAATCCTTCTAACAGAAGACAAGAATCAAGTTTCTCTACTGAGATGTATATTTATCATGCTATGGTTATAAGATGGATAGAACATAGTGAACATAATAGGCATGGTATGAAAATGGTGAATTATATCAGGTGGGAACATGGATAAAATAATAATCATATGAGAAGTTGCTTATTGATAAATCTCCTTTATCCCTAATAAATCTAAATAATTGAAAGTGTATTTACCTAAAAAATTATTTAGTTGCTAGCACTCACTATTATGATTGTTTGACTTGAACATGTTGAGGTTATGAAGAGAAAGTTTGGACTGATATGCAGTACATAGGATTTCCTCCATGAAGATAGAAATATTAATTGAAACAAATGTTGTGATTGAAGAAAGTTGGAGCTGATAGAGTAAATGATGATGTTGATAGAGACTTATTGTTGTTGTCCTAAACTAAAATAAATGAAACTTAACCTTCATACATGTTTGAAAATTCTATAAATTTTGAAAATTATTAATGGTAAGATTGTTGAAACCAAACAATTATAAGTTTATGCTAGAGATTCTACAACAAGAATGACATCCCCTTTTTATTTTCATGTTGTTGTAAACTATAAATTGTTGTTAGAATAATGAACTAGATATTCCTCACCATAAACTTACATCTTAGAACGATTCTATCTATATGAATAAGTTTTTTTAATGTTGAATATAGAAATATATCATTAGATTATCAGCGATTAATGGATGTCATTAACCAATGTGAGACAACTCACCAATGATGCCAATGAGTGTTAACATGAAAGAGTGCATTCTGATACGTACAAGTAAATGTGTTGAAGTCAAGTCACTTGTAGGATTTTAAAATCAAGAGACATTGATGTATTCCCTTGTTTCTAGCAAGGAGATCCACCATTGATGTATGTAAACTCCAAGGAACCAAAAAAAAAACTTTGATCTTGATCCCAAATAATGGGTTGAATTCAATGGGACAAGATATGTTGGAAGATGGGCCTTATGGAATCCCAAATCATCCAAATTTAGCATAAAACCAAAAGTATTTTGAAGAACCACTGGAACCAAGATGAACTTACAACACTTATTGTGAATCTTGCTAGCTAGAAGTCTTGGTTTTAAAGCAAGACTCATGTCTAATTGTGCTAGCTACCTAGTTTTAAAAACTACACTATTTTTATCTTTATTATTTTATTCATCTACTTATTATACTATTAGATCCTAACTGGAAAAGAAGATTCTCCTCCAAGTGTAAAAGTATTTCCAATGGAACCATGTGCATAACAATATGGAAAATATATTGATACTCAGGTTTTACAAGTATGCTTTAATGTATACCAGATCATCAGAGAAAAACTACTTTAAATTATATTATGAGAAGAGTTGTTGAATAAGAGAGTGATATTTGATGCTCGTTGGAACCAACCTTCAATATAGGAATGATGTTCCTAGCTCTCTTTCTCATCTGGTCCACTATGTATGGCCTCTCTTTCTCATCTGGTCCACTATGTATGGCCTCCTCTACAATGCCATACATATCTTCTGCTATAACATGGTTGGTCTCCTTAGTGCATGTTGGATCTGATGATAGGCATGTAAAGAATTCATCGATCTCTATTTCTAATGGCTACTCTTTGTCGGATTCTGTTACACAAAAATATCGTCACCTTGATTATTTGCAGTCGGTGTAGGCCTGTCATCACCTATACTAGCTTCCTAAGCAAGTATTAAACCTCAGCTCTTCAAAACAAGCTTGAAAAAAGAGAGAAAGACATCAAAAAAAGCAATATAACTCTGGTTCCGCACTTTCTCTTAGCTTTTCCCGCGGGCCCGCACCTTTTGTTCAAGATATATGCGTACTTATACGCTCTGTATGTAAAGGGGAGGGTGCGTACCCCTGTAAAAGTCAAAAGGCGCAATTTTTATCTTAAAAAACTCATCTTGGGTTGGTTCTAGAGTTTTCTAGAAGGATTTGTTACGTGGATTGTTCGCACCAAGTGGTTCATGCATCCCATAGAAGGAGGAACTAATCCCTTGTTGAGAGGAGCTATCCCTTTGAAGGAGGGACTCTATCCCTTTGAAGGAGGAACTGGTAACTGATCTCCATTGCACTATAAATTGAGGCATTGGGTCAGTGGCCAGAGAGGTTAGAAGCTGAACTTTTGAGGGTAAATGCTAGTGAAATCAAGACTTCCTATTTGAGCTTAAGAGGAGAGATCACGTACCTTTTTGGCTTCATTGGGGAGTGAGTGAAGCTTGTCAAAGTAGAGGAGACTTCTTGTTGGACCCTGGGAGGAGCTTGTACAGCGCCAAGGCAAAGGTTGTAAAGTTCTTCTCCTTTTGAATTAATACAATCAAGCTCATTTTTCTCAACAAGTATCTCCTGTTATTTGTTTCATGGACTCCTTGACTTTCATGTTAAATATGTTTTAGAATACTGGTTATTCAGGTGCTATTTAATTGTTTGCCTTGTTTGTGTTTGCAGGTTTGTGACAAAGGAACTTACTTGGATCAAAGGAGCGAAGGCATCTCCAAACTTGTGTTGGACATGAGGTAAGCCCTTAAAACACACTTGTTTCCCATTACTTATAAAGCGCATTTAGAGAAAGATAGTGTTTGATTGGTTGTTTGTCATTAGGTCTTCATTAGATTCTAGGAAGGTCTGTCTTGTCCGCAAGATCGACTGATTCCGCGTGACAAAATGGCGACTCGCTGGGGACTTGATTGTTTTCCTTGATTTGCTTTGATTTGAGAAACTTTTTTTTGGTTTCTGTTTTTGGCTTGTTGTGTGTGGCTTTGGGTAGACTTAGTTGATTTAGCTTTGTTTTTTATTTTTCATTACTTTAGTCGAAGTCCGTAGCCTGCGCTTAGATCATAATGTGTACCTGTACGCACTTTGTCTTTGTGCACAGAGCGTACCCGCACCTGGGTGAACTCTGCACCTGCGTACCCTGCTAAATTTTTGAAAATTTTGACTTTTGCTCTTTTAGTTAATTTTATTTTGTTTTTTCTAGTAATTGTCCTCTGCCCATACCTGCATGTGACTGGTTGAAATCTTTCCTTGGATTGTTTCATTAGCATTAGGGTTTTAGGTGAAATCCTAGAAGTTTTACTT
>APFE031223715.1:0-34446 GCA_000404065.3 Pinus taeda
TGTTTCAAACAAATATGGTTGTACGCGAGTTGCATGAGGAGGATCCGCGTACATACGCTGATTTATGCAGATATAGTTGCGTATATGATGGTTTGAAGGAAATCAGTGGGGATAGGCTTTGGTTGAAGAGATTCCAGTATGGGTCTGACAGAGACCATCTGGAACAGGTTCAGGGGGAGAAGATAAACTTCTGATAATGCATTGTTGGCATTACATTAGAAGCTTTTGGTTTGAGTACACAAGTTGTTTTAGGTTCAGGTGGATCAGCTACAAAAGGAGAACAGAAGGAAAACATGGTCGCTGATCTGTAGAGTGATTATCAGATGCTGCTGATATCAGTTATTAATGACTTTCATATGTCTTGCTATTTCGTCTCTATGTTATGTATATCGTTTATTGTCAAGGTCATGTAACGACCTATTTTGGTTTCCCCACTATGCCTGGGATGAATGATGTAATGTACTTGGTTGTCTTATGTAAATTTCTAGTGTATCCCCACTTGGTTTGGTGATGGATGTATGTATAGAGTCTGTTGGTGATAGGAAGGTTTTTTATGATGTATAAGACATGGTTCTTCTTGAAGAACATCTTTTTACAGATCTTGCCTACAAGTCAGGGGGAGCTTGGTTAGCATAGTAGAGCAGAGATTTCAGCATGTACTCGGGAGGAGCACAACCCTTTGCCCTTGATGACAAAGGGGGAGAATGACTTTGAGGATCTTGGGGTTGCCATCAAGTCCAAAGGGGGAGATTGTTGGCATTATGGCACAGGTTTGGCGCTATGGCATAGGTGTTGTCCTTGATGGCAACTCACTCTGATGACAGATCACAGTTTAGGCACTCAGAAAGAAGAAAAAGATATATACACAGGTTCACTTTGACGAAGCCACGTATACACGCGGGTTGGACGTTCCCAAGGCGTGTATGTGTATACACGCACTTTCATGCAAGGAAAAGCGCGTACATGTGGGAGAACTTATTTTTAGTTCGTGGTATTTAGTCCTTGGTATTTGAACCTATGGTTTTGGGCCATGGTATCTCGTCATAAGTTTTGATCCCAAGTATTGGGTCCATGGTATTGAATTGTTATGGTTTTTGGATCGTGGTATTGTTAAAGGCCTAAGGCTATAAAAGAGGAAGGAGATCATTTGGCAAGGGATGACCTGAATTATTGAATATCTGATAAAGTGCTAGACCTGGAATACTGTATTGGGTTATGGTGCAGATTTGGATCTTAATGAAGAAGGAACCTGAGTGCAAGGAGAAGGATAAGTTCTATTGATGGGTCAAAATCTTAAAGCTTGAATAGTGGTATCTCTGTATGATTTTGATCTGTGATAAGTGGCACACGCTTGATCTATAAATCTAATAATCTGGGTTAACTAATGTCTAAATGATTGAAAGAGTGAATTATCCTTTATAGATCTATATGTAGGTTCAGTGAAGCTAAGGCGCGTATACGCACAGTTTCTGCAAGTGAAAGAAGCGTATACGCTGGTTGGTATCAACACAGAAGCGTATACACATAGTTTCTACAAGTGAAAGAAGTGTATACGTTGGTTGGTCTCGATGCAGAAGCGTATAAATGTAGTTTTTGCAATTGAAAGAAGCATATACGCATGTTGGTCTCGACGAACAAGAGTATACACGCAGTTTCTGCAAGTAAAAGAAGCGTATACGTAGGTTGGTCACAACGTAGAAGCGTATGCACGCAGGTTTCTGGATAGTGAAGTAGTGTACGTCTCTTGAATTATGTTTTAGCTGCTTCTGTTGTTTAGCTATAGTGTTCTGGGATCATAATTGGTCTGTGATTACTATTACTGTGTTTTGGGTATAACAGTCGGAGAAGTGTTTATTTGATTCAGTACTAATTGGTGAAAAAGAGATTGTTTGATGATTGATTGATATTCATGGATCCAGTCTGAAAATTTATGAAACATGGTCCTTGGAAGAAAAGAGAAGGTTGTAGCCTTCTGCAGGTAGCAGCCTGCGTACTAGTATCTCAGCTAGTACAAGAACTAAGGGGGTTGTTGCTCCCTTCCAGGAGAATTTGGAGAACGAGAGAGGGTTGTAGCTCTCTGCAGGTTGCAGCCTGCGTACTGGTAAAGGACTGCACCAGTACAGAATCATGTAAAAAGAAGTTTCTAATTGAAAAGATAGAGACATACTGCAACAGGTGGTTTTCACCCACATTGGGTTTCCACCTTATATCTTGTGTTCTTGTGTGTGATTGTCTTCTGTTCTATTTTACTGTTCCTAGTTACTGTTTATATGATTCTGATGCATAGATTAATGTTCAACATATGTAGAATATTTTAAATTATAAGTCTGTATGGTATACATGGGTTTCCTTATCTGTAGTTGTGTATATACGTGGTTTTCTCTAACTGAAGTAGCATATATGTTCTGGGTTTGAAAAAGAAAATAATTGACCAGATAATATTGATTCACCCCCCCTCTCAGTATTATTTCCAACATGAAGGAGGTTTTTGTTATTTCGTATGTGATTGACAAAAACATATTTCACTTTTGTAAAATTCATGTCCATTACTTCAAAAACTGATTTTGTAGTAAATTTTTCCCTATGTGCAGCAAATGACCTCAAAACATGCATAACCAAGAATCAATCATTCATTTCGATCATATCTTCTAATCCAGTAACTGGTTATGGGAGTGTGATATACCATTGGAAAGATTTTTCCGAGATGCTTCTAATGGACATACTTAGGATATGATTTTCATTGAAACTCATGGGCAAAACATCTCTGAAAACCAGACATAGTGAGAGCCCAGTTTGATCCCCAGTGATAAGCTGTGAAGACTGAAACTAACATTAGCCTTACTGGAGATGACAACTCCTTGGAGGTGTCAAGAACACCATATACCAATTGCCTCATCCATTGGGAAATATGGTCACAAACAACTATAAACCCAAAAAACTCATACCAATCCAAAAACATATACATATTGCAATATGTACATAAACAAATACCGGAAACTGAAATGTTGCCTTGGGCAGCTTATTTATTTACAAATCTACTCTACTCTGATGCAAAATTGATAGATCAAGTAATGCGGTAATGTCAAACCAACCAATCACGCAGTTGTGGCAACGATGATGCTAGGGAGTGCTTGAACCAGGACACAATTGGAAATGTTGACAGCCATACATGCACAAAATGAGTCTGCCTGTGTAAAAGACAATCTGGTTTGTCATTCAAACTGAAAAGATACTTTATATATGCAACAATAGTATCATAGAAACCATACCATGTCTACTACCCTAACTTTGTAACATATTCTTCCAGCTAAAAATTGTTAATGCAAACATCCACGGGCAGCCCTATTGTTTCTTGTTTTGAAGGAGGGAGAGTTTCCAAGAACTTTTTGGGATCTCAGAATTCATATGACTTAATTTGAAAATCTATATACTCAAAGAAACCAGTTTTCCCATTAAGATGAAACTTTGGAGATCTCAAACATTGAAGCATGGTAATGAAAAATATCTCATCTATTTCAATATCCACTAACTAATCTCTAACTTCTTTTAAAACTTCACAAAACACAGGGTGTGCCACATACCCTACCATCATCTTATTTTAATACATGAACGGATCAGTGAGCATTGGAATCTCTGGATTGAGTTGGAGTCACTAGGTGAATGTTTCAGCCTTCATATGTCTTTGATCGCTGCTCACCATCAGCAACCAGATCTGTAACTTGAATGATCTTTCCCAGAGAAGATCTGTCACCTCATTCCTTGGCAAGACCACTAATATATTAGCACTCAGAATGAACCTCAAGGCTGAGAAGAGGAAATTGTGAGGTAACCATAGACCAAGCTTTTGATCTGGCATCTAGCCTTGCCAAACCAGAGAGGGCTCTCCCTTTTCCAACAAAATGTGGTTGCGATAATTGAATCTTAGGCTAGCTATGAAGTACGAGGATTTGATTGAGTATGCCCTCATCGACTTCTAAAGGCAAAGAGAATGATAAGGCAATTTGGGCAATGAATGATGAAAATTGACAAGATGCTAAAGAAGATAGTGCAAGAAGAGGGCAACTGCCTAAGGTGAAAAAGCTGAAAGTGGAGGTTCATGCCTAGGCCCTTGAGCATGAAAAGGAGCTATTTAAGTGGCAGATAATGCATAGCAGTAAGGTCATAGAGTTGAAGAGACAGGAGTTGGAAAATGAAAAGAGGAAAATTGAGGTTGAACACATGAAAGCGCAGTTGAAGCAGAAGGAATTAGAGATCGTGTCCGATGGCTCTATGAGGAAAACATAACTAGGGCAAGTTCCAATAGCTCAGTTTCTCTGTGTCTCACTGTCTTCATCAATCATGAACTATTTTTAGTTGGCTGTGTTTTCATGGACTTCATCTCCTTTAATACATATATAGTGAATTTTTCTCATTTACCACAAATCTCTTTTGGTGAACTCATTACCTATTTGTATGCCACATAATAGTTAACAATTCTCATTTAAGTGTTGTAAACTCATTTTTACATGAGTATTTGTATTTGTTTGTGATAATCTTTGGTAATCTAAATATAGGTGCGGTAAAGTAATTTAGTACTTGTATGGAGATAATAGTTAATATTTTTTTAATTAAATTTCAATAGTATTTGTATTTATTTTTTAATATTCCCATATAGTATTTCACAATTTTATTTTAATAAATTTCAATGGTATTTGTATTTGTTTCTCATTAACTCCTATTGGTTTGTCACAATTTATTTCTTTGAGTAATTCAAAAGTAGTTGCTAGAAAGTTATGTACTATATCTATAAAGATAAAAAAAAAAATAGAAGCATTTATATGTAGATAATTTTTTTTAGTATTTATATCTGTTTTTTTAATATTTGAAATAACACATAACAATTATATTTTAGCTATTGTAAATTCCATTAGCATTTGTCTTTGTTTTTTATAGTTTTGAGATAGATTCCTTAAACTCATTTAGTATTTCCATGAAGATATTGCTAGACAATTCTTTTTGAACTCCGTGAAACTTATTTAGTAATTTAACACATTATCTTTTGATAATTTTGAGATGGTTATTTTAAACTAATTTAGTATTTGTATGAAGATATTACTCCACAATTCTCTTTGAACTTATGTAAACTTATTGAGTAATTATATTGGTTTGTGATATTTTGTTTTATTTTTTACAAATAATATTTAACAATTCCCTTTTGATAATTGTTGTACAGAGTTTGTGACTATTTATCTTCTTATTCCCATATGGGTGTCGAAACCATGACCACAACACATTAATGCTGAAATGTGTGTCATATTAAACATTTCTTCTCTGATTGTTAACTAGAGGATTGCAAGATAGCCAAAATAAAAAGGAGGTTGATCAACCTCCAAATGGGTAACACAAAGGATAAAAGAACATTGTTCAATTTTATTTTTGTTAAGTAAATTTCGGATACTGTAAATGGGAAAATTTTGAAATCTCTCCATTATGTTTAGTGAAAATATTCATAAAACATTAGAAATGGTTGAAGAGTATTTATATATTTTGTAAATGTTTCTAAGAACATGTTATGGTACTCACACTAAGTCCCCAAATCAATTCTTTTTAAAAATAATAGAAATTATTGATTATTGTGAGAAAACAATTAGTTCACATTATATCTAAATTAGTTAAATAGTTTTATTATTTATCATTATAACTTTTACCTAATAATCCATTAATTAATTAAATTAATTTATGTACTTCTCCTAATTTAACCTTAGGAAAAATATCATAAAATCACATACTCAATAAGTAAGCATGTATAGAGGAAATCAAATATCTTCTATGAGCTAAGACACCAAGAGAATGCATAAGACCTTATGAGATTACAAAATCAACATTACCTCCTAGCAAGGAATCAATTCTCCACCACCCCCAACATGTCTTTGTAAAACACAAATTTTCCCTTCACTATAGGTTGGTGATAATACCTTCTAGCTCTTCTATGAAGATGTACTGAAATTTCATAGCACCTCCCTAGAACTTGTGTGTGATGAACAATTATATGATCCTTATAAGGCTAGATTTATCATGAAACACTAAATTCGCAATGAGCTCAATGCAAACCTAATTATCACACTCAATCATTCTAGGCCTCATTTCAAGACCAAATAATCTTGTGAGCATCTTGTGAATCCATATGGATTCATAACTCACCAAACTTGTTATCATGTACTCAACTTATTTTGAGCTAAGTACGACTTGGTGTAGTTTCATGCTATACCAAAAGTTCATATTTGATCCCAAGACGAACGACAATTTGAAGTACTCTTCATGCCAATCTTAGTGCCTAGCCAACCTAAATTTGTGAAGAATTGCAACTCCACTCCACCAACAATGACATACATCATTCCACACTCACCCATTGCAGCTCCACTCCACCAACAATGGCATACATCATTCCACACTCCACTTTAATGTGGAGATACTTGAGCACATGATTCCTTTCCATCCAATGAAATCTCCTTCGCTCCACCATGAAATGATTGAACATGTTCATAACAATACAAATATCGAGCCTAGTGTTGAGAATACACACCAAGGAATTGATCAGCTATTTGTACACAGTGGGATCCACTAACTCACCATTAGAATCACGTAGCTTTCTCAAGTTGGTGGGCATAGGTGTAGACATGGGCCTACAATCCTCCATCTTGAATCTCCTTGAAATATCAACTACATACTTTCAGTTCCTAAGAAAAATCTCTCCTCACTTTTGCCACACCTCTAATCATAAGAAGAAATGCATCAATCCCTTTTCCTCGTCTCTAACTTTGAAGCGAGGTTCTTCTTTCACATCCCTATGACCTTCTCGAATGCACGTGATTCAATCAACCATGCATCATGATATAAATGTGTACTTGAAGAAGAAGACAAGTACACATCCCCACCTTCATGTGAGGTGGTTTTCACCTCTCGAGAAGGAGCATCTTCAAATCCATTTCCTCTGTGAGGAGCTCTAGATTTATAGTCCCTTTTGAGGTGCCCTTCCTTTCCACATTTATAGCACACCTTTGCACATTTTTTAGAGATTTAGATCCCCCTCTATATTTAGATCTCCCACTCTAGGAATTATATTTGTTTATGTTCTTGGACCATCGTGATATAGATAAGGAATCAACATTCACATCCTCCATATTTTTCTGTCTCATCTCCTCCGACACCATGTATTAGACTATTTCATCAAAATTCAAGGGAGTTGCATTACTACATATTGCAACAATCACACTATCTCACGAATCTCACATAGAACACAATAAAGTCATGCACTTACGGTCATCTAAAATTTTAATATCAACACAGTATTAAATGTTTTCATATGCTCTCTCATGAAGTCTCCATCTTTCATCCTCATACTATACAATGTTTTCTGTAGGAACAATTTATTCATGAGAGGCTTAGATTGGTACAAAGTCGCTAACTTGTCCCAAAACTCCTTTGATGAAGCTTCCCTTGATACATTTAGCAATATTGAATTTGAGACGCACACTAGTATTGTGCTCTTTTCCTTCTCATCCAGCTTCACCCAATTTTAAGCTCACATTGTTGTTGGTAGGGGAACAACTGTCTCATTAATTTAGGGACAGGAACAACTATCTCATAACTATCTCGAAGTGAAATTCTCATTTAAGGTCCTTTTCTAAGTATGTTTTTGGTAAACCATAACCAATTTAAATTAATACAATTAAAAGAATAAACATTTAGGTTTATTATCTATATATGTCACGCAATGTGCCAAATTACATTTGTAAAAGTAAACACTTCTCACTGAGGGGTATTACATATTCCTCCCCTCGAGAAAAATATCTCCCTCATTTTTTCTTTCCATTTACCACAAGCTAGTATGTGCCTCACACTCAAAGTCCTCATCCTCTCACATAGCCTCGTTTCCCTATAGTGCTTTTGCAACACTTAACTTGTGGAATTTCTTGCTTCCATAGCATAGTTTCCTCTCTCATCGAGAATGTGTAAAAACTCGTTAGGAGTATTCTTTCTAGTTTGACCTACATCCACAATCATTACACCTCTCATTAGTTCCCATTAATCATAATCAAACTTTATCACACGTATCATTAGCTTTTATTTATGTACCCTCCAAGTGTTACGAGTATTCATCAAAACACAACAAATGTTAAAACTTATGTTGAATAATAATTAGTAATGTTTTTGTAAGCTTATTGACATTAGAAATTATTCTCTTTTTACATCCTCAATGACTATGATGAATGTAAACCATGCACTCTCACTATACATTTGAGACCATCGAGGTACCAATTCCATCTGCATTACTAGATTAGTACTAATAACATTTCAGAAATCAATTATGGGTCTCGTACATTATCGTACTAAGTTGCACTACTATATTTGTAATCTTAATTCAATTATTACATGTACATTGTCATGTCTAAGAAAAATTTAGAATCAATTAATTTATGTTGCATATTCAAGATGGCTATATAGTTATATATTTTGTTCAAGTAACCTTCATTGGGCTCGATTTGGGTTGCTTCAATATTGTCTTTTAATATCCACCAAGAGCCACATTTCCTCCATTTTGGTACTTTGTCATCACACACTGTAGGCCTACCTGTAATTTTTCTTATGTATAGAGTCATGGGGTTTTTCCCTTTTCTTCCTTTATGCATATTAATTTCCATGCACTCCCTTTGTGTTAATGGAGTATTGTCCTTATCTTATATATTAGTTCATAGAATGTTAATAGATTATATTAATATGTTTGCCATATAATGTGGTGTGGAATTATTAAGATACAACAATTTTATCCCACACGAAAATAAATAATTTTTTTTCCTTATACAACATCAAAATTTATAGTAAAACATGTCGGAGCATGACATTACCAAAGTTTGAGTCATTTACCATTCTTTGTGATCCTTACTTGAGTGAACCTATATATGTCCATGTTAGATATTTTCTCGCGGTTTGTGAAAAAAAAAAAATTAATCTTTCCCTTCCAATTCCTCTGAGTAAACCCTTGAGGCCAAAGGCTCAAGAGAATATTAAAAGAAACCATTATGATAGTTTCATGGAAGAACTTGTAGCAATATGGTCATCCTTAAAATGAAGAAAAGAAAATTATATCACTAGATCTTACACCCATACTTCTTCACGTTGGGTTGTGTTATATTCCTTCCACAACTAGATCCCCTAAATTTTTGCAGTGGGTAGCCCCCCTCGTGAGGGTGTTTGATTGGGGTGGGTGTCCCAACCTATGGGGTCTACGACAGTGCCCCAGGGAAATTTTTTTCGACCCTATATTAAGTTGGGTAGACCTACCTATGGTTTTGTACATGGTTTCGCACATGGTTTTGGGCGCGATGGTTTTCAGTCCATGGTATTGGATGCTTCAACATCTACATATATGTATTGTAATATTGAAAGGAATATAATGAAAAATCAAGCTGGTAGTCCTGGTTTTGTGATCCAGGGGAAAACATGTGTATATATTTGTTTTATGTGTTGTGCTCTCGCCTTTGTTTATTTTCTATTTTATAGAATTCGTATGCAGGTAATTTTTGTATGGGGTTGAAACCTACACTTTGAAATGCTTCAGTTGTCAGCCTCTCATAGTTATCTTCTTGAAGTTCTACATCCCTTTGTATTCTTCAAATTAAGGTGTCAAGGGTTTCCTCTGTCCCAACTATGGGTTTTATTTTTATTATTTTCTCCTATATCCATCACCAATATTCTCAGTCTCATTAGGAAAATAGACTCCTCAACATGTCCAATATACAAATTCATTATTGCGTATATCTTATCATGCAAATAGATATATACATAATTTCCTATAAATACCTTTTATGAGTTTATGTTGTTTCCAAAGCTTAAAGAAAAACATTAGACCATTAATAACCTAGTTAAAAGCCTGTCCTTATAGTTTTCGGTTATAACCATTGACCTTAATCTATATATCTTTACACATATACATACATGTACGAATTAAAATCAAATCATCACATATCGAAATTACAATTAACAATTATTCCAACAAGTCGTAATTCTTTCATCATCATGATTTCAGTGAGGGTCAATCTCTTCAATCACGAGATGGTTATAAATTGTACCAATTAGCGAATTATTCCATGGTTGAGTGTTATAAGTTGGTGATTCACGAAATATTGAGTCCCCCACTATGTCCATCAAGTAGAAGAGACATAAAATGTGTGTAGATTCATTTCCTACATCTTGGAAATCATTGCATTTTCCTCCTAGTAAATTTCTGTATTTTGTAATTGAATCTAATATGGCTCAATTAATAGTATAAAGTTGATATCTTTTGAGTGTCAAGAAAACTATTCTAGATTATTTCCATGCTCACTGGGTGTTTCGGAGTGACCCAAATATTATTCTTATGTTACTTACCTTTTGCAACATTATGTTGATGGTTTGCACTATTTATTTCATTGTTGTAACATGTCCCTAATTTTTATTGTGACTCTCTTCAGCAAGAGGCTTTTCAGTGGACAAGTTCATTAATTCCTCTACTTTTTTGCTATCATGATTCATGAAATGTGTACTCATAACAATTGATTATCACTACATTGGACTTACTTATACCTAAGTTTTTTTTATATATACAATTAATTTTTTGTTGTCACGAGTGTCGATGTTTTCCATTTCATTATCTAATTCTTAATTTGGTAAAAGGGCTTCTAGCCATTATTTCCAATATAACTGCAATAAACGCATTAATTTTGAAATCATAAGTGTTCTATATCGCCATTCAATATTTGGCAAAGTTATCACTATGTATCATCAAATATTTTATTTAATACATCAATAGACCATATATTTTGGCCTTATGTATTACAAGGTTTTCAATATCTTCTAGCCTACTTAGTGTTTGACAACATTTTTATAGTCTCATCCCCTTTTCCTGTTGGATCACTCTTTTGTTAAAAATTGTTTTACTATGAAAATTTCCCTAATTTACTCGCTCGGTTATGTTATTCATATACATCTAATCTATGTGTATGGAGGTATTCTATATCAATAAAGTAATTGCTTCCTAATGTATTTGGTATAATCAATTAAATATCATTCACTTTCCACCAATGGTATCGTTGGCCCATTTCTCATATTTGTCTTCTTCTTCAATAATCCATACTAGATTTTACTTTACAACCTACTTATGATTATTAATTTTATATTCTATGTATTGAAACATAATTCTTTGTGATTTAACGAGAGAGTCTTGCAACTAGAAAAAATACTCATCGTGCAAATAACCATAAAATTTTTAGTGTTATTCTATATTCAACACCCCACCTTCTCTCTTTACGTAGCCATCTTAACATAGCTATATGATGTTTCATGATTGTTTTTCAATATGGAATCTAATATTGTACATCATTTACACATGTATCTCCTTCTTTGTTTAGCCATATACTTCATTAATGCCAAAAATCATAAATTCCTTTATATTCACTATTACTAATTAAAATGTGTTAATAATTAAGTTACCCGCAGAGTTGCGTGCTCTCTTAGGCACCCAACATATCAATTTTCATAGTTAAGGCTACACCAGCAACAATTCAATTAGTATTTGGTTAACCTAACTTTCTTAACAAAATTTTCTTTTTGAATGTACTTGTGATGGGATTCTTCATTTCTCATCGCCTCATTGTTTGAAATTTAAGTTTATTTGATTTCTCATTTGTGATTCATTGCTATTTCCCACCTTAGCGAACACAATGTAGTTTGTTACAATTTTCCCTTAACGAGGTCACAATGTTGAAACATTCAACTCTCATACCAATTGTAACATCTCCCATCCATTAAATTACCCCAATAAAAAACAAAAATATTTCCTTCTCACAAGAATTGAGTCCTAACTCATACTCTCAAGATTATAATTTTGCTATAATTAACAATTAGAAGGTTTACATTCCTTCCTTATTAATAATTTCCACATTGAATAATTTACCAACAAATATTTAATAATTTATGAGTTATTTTTTGTTGTGATATCCACATGCCAATTTATTTACTTAATGCACATGGATATTTTATAATTTAGATTGAATGGTGAGTATAGTCAAGTATTATCATTAATTTTATATATTTCACAAATCTTGTTGAGATTTATCTCTATTGAACCTTCCTCGAGTGCCCCTCTAATTCGATCATAGTTTTAGGGTTAGTAATAGGTAGGCATTTCTCCATAACTTCTCGAACTCTAGTTGTACTCAAATTGTTCATATAATAATGTCCTATGTTGGTTTCGTGTTGGAAAATATCTCACTGTGGGAGAAAATATTAGGGTTTAACTTCTAGTCTCTTGTACTACTCAACAACCACCCTATTAAGATTAATATTACAACTAATAAATAATGGTGACCCTTTTAAATTTAGGATAAAATCCTTCAAGTTTCAATAAAATAAGATAATTTTAGTTTTATTTTTCCAAAAAGCTTGACTAAATGAGAAATATCCCTTATAATAACCTTTATATGAGAGCTTAGGCCCATATGACATATTCATGAATAAGCTAATCATTGGCTTTCATTTAAAATCTATAATCGGAAGAACCTTATGAGGACATTGTAACATGTCCCCTTAGGATAATTTGCAATTAAACCTTCCCCGATTGAAGTTTTCAAATGTTTAGAGCCAAAAAGTGATAAAGAGCTTCTTTGTGAAAATAATAATAAAGGCCTCACCCCATAATATTGCCATGTAGCATTATGAGGGCTTCTAAATATCAGAGTTTCCAATATGATGCTCATGTCACTGATATTTGATTTCTTGATTCATTCATCTCCGATATCCCTTCTCGCTCATCCTCTAATATGTGACTTCTCCAATACTACGATACACATACATCTCAGATACTTCGATTGCCAATCTCTCATATTCCCCAACCTCTAATATCTCATAAACTTTCCACCACTCATATCAAACTGTTCATATCACGACTTCCAATCTGTGGTTACCCTTTCATGCCCATGATATATAACCTCTGATACAAAACCTATCATATCACTTCTCATGTGTATTTTTAGCCATTACACTCTCAAAGCCTATTAGAGGATGAGAATATCGTATGTTTCAATGATATAAGCATAATATTTCTCCGATAAAATCCTCTGATATGATGATGTGTACCAAACCCCATGTTAATCCACATTTTTTCATTTAATAGTCGAATGTAAACAATTTATGATTTTCAAACTTATAAATGATTTCATTATTATTAAACGATATCATAATACTTTTCTCATAAAAGACATAGATTTATATGAAATTTTTTATTCGCTCTATGAAATTCTTCAGTTAGAAAGTTTATGCTTATTCTTGCATTTCTCTTTACAGGCCAATCCAATTAAGAAAAACACAACAAAAATCTCTAGGGAAAATAAATCCAGGAAGAAACTCATTGCTCAAGAATATCCAATCGCTCATCCACCCGAGGCTACTCAAACGTTTTCTCTATTCTCAAATACAACTTTCATCCGTGACACTAGAAGCTCTTCCTAGGATGCTATTTATAAGATATTTGAAGATGTAGAACCTAGGGTCACAGGGAAAACCGTTATAGCTGAGGATTCTCTGCCTATTTCTAATAATATCTGTAGCCACGTCAATAATTCATTCCTACATAGGATTTCAACCCAGTCTAACATCCTTCCCTATACCGATATGACTAAATGGTTCATTGACCATTTAAGTATTGCAGTTAGAAATTTCATGACCAAGAGGAACATAGTCATTGGGTAATTCACCAACAATGATTTTTCCAGGATGTACTAGCTATCGCCGCCTCAGAAGAAATACGACAAGAAATTTATGGGGAAATTCATGAAAGAAAACAAAGATCAGTCATAGGTTATGAAAGGATACAGAAGGGGTCCCAAGAAACACAAGATATTGGTATGTACGTTATCGCTTCCATTGTTGGACCATATTGTTATATAGTTGTTATGATGTGTAGACTCTTTGGTTACTCTAATACCTATAAGTTCTCAGAAAAGTGGGTACCCTTAATTGATGTTTCTTCAGATTGCTATGTTATGGATTCAAGAACCATTTTGTACAAGAGAGGTTGAGAATAGCCATATCGACAGGCCAATTGTGATTCTTGGAAGGGACAATGTAGCCATATATGGAGCACCAATATCTCCCCAAGAAGAGAAAGGAATAGGATTCCCCCCAAGGGGAAATCCTTGATTGGTGGATTCCATTACCTCAACCTAAGATCAACGAAGGAAGAGGGATTCTATTCTGAGTCGAGAAAAAGTTAAAGGTGACTCTAGTCGCCTTTGATTTTTAATGAGACTAAAGTGACAAGTGCTCGGATAGACCTTTTCTTTTAAGGAGTCGAAAAGGAATGAAAGTGACTACTCTGGAAATCTAGACAGAGGGATTACAAAACCAATCGCAAAACTGCAATATACACCTTGGTGGTAAATTAAAGAGAAATTACCAAGGAATTTACGTATGGCAGTCAATCTTCCTGAATCTTGTGCTCAGTGCATTGCAATCGATAGGGAAGCACACACGGCTCCCTAAGGATAAAGGATATTAGCCTATTGTGATCTCCCAATATATACTCGACGGTACGGGGAGCACAAGTCCTTATTGGCACTTGTCGTATCAAAGAGGAGGAATCACCCAACCTTTGATGAAAACGATAGTTACCAGGTTTTACGACACTAGAATACGTCTCTAGCCTAGACCTCTAGATGTGTTGCATTAGGTTCCAAAGCGATTTTATGTCCATTGAGGTTTATTTTATAGTTGATATTTTTTAGAAGTTTTCCTTTCAAGTTTCACCATGTGATGTAGATGTAAAATTCCTAAATATGCAATCTATAATGATAAACAGTCATTTGTTTTCTTTAGTAATGAAAATCCTAGATACTAAGGAAAGAAGAGCACAATTCTTTCAACGGAGAGCAAAGAGCACACACTAAATGAACTTTTCCTAAATCATTTTCGCGTTTTTCCATTTCCTTAATGTGAGAATGCCAAAAAGGAAAACTAAGCATAGATTTGAATTATTTTCTTCAAAGAAACACTCCAACGATTTATTTTCAAAACGAAAGGAAGAATAAGACGACACTTTCAATTTTGAATGGAAAAATGCTTTCGACACTTCAAATATTGACAATTCAAATCAAATAGAATGGAAAAATTACAATCGACTCTCTATAAGAGGAAGACTTTACGACACTCTTCTTTTCGACTCACAATGATAGTTACGACACTTCTTTGCATCAAAAATGATAGTTCGATTAAGCTACTCTTGACAAAGGAGGACTGTAAATGAAGAAAAATACATAAATAAAAAATTCACAAACCCTGATCAATGGAGACTGAATAATGTGAAGGAACGAGGCTTCAGCAATGACATACTAATCATAAGCAGCAAAACGACTAAATAGAGCTGAAAACAAGGAGGAAAAAACAAAATTCTAGAGAGAGAAACAATATCATTGAGTCATGGCACCTGTCCTTAAGGGAAATAGGGATGCATCTCAACTGCAACACATGGGAGGTGCGATGCATACAGGCTACCAGTTACAGACAGTGTGATGGACCAGGGAACGAAACTAAGTTTGGTTTTCACTCAAAATTTGCAGCTAAGTTCAGTGATTTAGATTGAGTTATGATAGAGAGTAAAAACAAAGTACAGGGGTATGATCTTATGAGGTTATTGAGCTACCACAAGGGCGCTTAG
The DNA here is from genome assembly GCA_000404065.3 of Pinus taeda. Lineage (NCBI taxonomy): Eukaryota > Viridiplantae > Streptophyta > Pinopsida > Pinales > Pinaceae > Pinus > Pinus taeda. Next base: position 15,728 of record APFE031223715.1, read on the forward strand.
GATTTTTTCAAGTCAGATGTTCAATTCATAAACCAACCCAGATATTAACTGAAGCAGTGTTGATCTACTTTTCACTTGCATAGCAAGGGAAGTTCGAAGGCTAGTTGGCTTAACTTCAAGCTCCGTATGTAGTTTATAAAGAAAACAACTGTAACAAACAAACAAACTATTCACTCCCTAGTGGAGTTGCCATTTTTTCCAAGAAAACTAGTGTCTTTTTGATCTGCTAGTCCCACTAAGATGGGTAGCTATCTTAGAAACAAACAATTCAAAGTGCTTCAATATTTCCTTTATGTATGATAGATAAGAGAGAAGAAAAGAGGACCAACCTGTATCCTCCACTTGGCTCCTTGCTTGTTTCCTCTCTCCCTTGATAGAGCTCGCCACTCTTCTCCTACTTATCCCGATTTAGAGAATACATGTAGATGCAAAGCAAAAAAAAAACCATCAAAGCATCTCGATCTATGATATCATAAACAATGCAAAATCGAAAATACATTAACCATACAATTGCATCTACAAATAACAAGATTCACAAATACACGATTTTATGGAGGAAAACTCAAAGAACTTTATTAATAGTAGAAATAGAAGAGAGGATTACAACTCAACTGCATGATCCAGCATCATCCTCCCATCATGAAAGCCCTATTCACCTCATGAAAAGCAAGATCACCCAACAATACAATATTTCTTCTTAAAGAGAAACCAACAGCACTTCCTTACAAATTACAAAATTCCAGCCCCTAGATCTCTCAGATGAGGGATCCATTTATAGATATTTCCAAAGGCGTGAGTCAGCTTCTGGGTTTTTGATTAGTGTCATTTCACTGAAATTTCTTGGTTCCACTTGGAGATTTCATTGATCTCTTACTCATCCCTGGGTGAATTCAGAGAGGAAAGTGTCATATGAGAAGTTTCTAGAAGATTCTCTGGGTTTCCACTTAGCAAATTGTCTCTACCATTTGTCTACTCTCACTCATCTCACCCCACAGAAGGCTCTTTCAGTATGCATCGCACCTAGCTAGTGTAGCAGTGAGTATGCATCGTACCTTGACCATGGAGCAGTCTATATGGTCTAGTTTTGGCCAATTCTGAGTGGTTTTTTAGGTGGAGCTTCTGGGAAATGATGTAATCAATTGACCATGATCCTTTAGGATATGAAACAACACTTTTAGGGGTTTAATAGCCCTTGTTTTATTGACATATTTGATTGGGGTTGTAGTTCCCAAATATGTCTATAACATTTCCCTATACCAATATGATTGAATGGGTCATTGACCATTTAAGTATTGCAGATAGAAATTTCATGACCAAAAGGAACACATTCATTGGCTCATTCACCAACAATGATTTGTCCAAGATGTACCAGCTAGCACCACCTCAGAAGAAATACGTTAAGAAATTTATCGAGAAATTCATGAAAGAAAACAAAGATCAGACATAGGTCATGAAAGGATTGAGAATGGATACAAGTATGTATGCTATCACTTCTATTGTTGGACCATATTGTTATATAGTTGTTATGATGTGTAGACTATTTGGTTACAGTAATACCTGGAAGTTCTCTGAACAATGGATACCCTTAAATGATGTTGTTTTAGATGGCTATGTTATGGATTCACAAACCATTTTGTCTGATACCATAAGTACCCAAATCCTGAATTATAGGAAAAAGTACGTTTTTTCTGAGAACATTGTTCCGCCTTCTACATGAACACCTACATAATGGACATTATTTATTTAACTTCTGATTTTATATCTATGGGATGGAGATGCACCATAGAGGACCCTTTTCCTATCCATATCTACCATAGCATACTTGTGGAATTAAAATACTAGCCCCATCCCTACAAAGTTTTCCATGGCGTTATGTTACCAATTCACTCAAAATAAAGCAACTTGATCAATTGATCATTAGTAAATCATTATGCCTATGCTTGATCATAACTAAACCTTAGAAGAAAATAAACAATTCCTTTAGTTTGTTGTAGTGTTTCTTCATAAAAATAGTTGTGAAATGTTTTCTGAACTTATATTCTCATCTAATAAATGATAAGCCTTGAGGAGTATCTCCTCTTTAAGATAGATTCAACTCTTGTGTCTCTATTTTTGCTAAGTTATAAGTAGAGGAATATTTAATTGGGTTTGGCTTACAAAAGTCGATTCCTACATCTACTACTAAACTTCTAAATAAACCAATGTGTACCCCAGAACATTGTCAAGAAGGCTAGTCAAGGATATTTCATAAAAGTCTTCATATTACAATTATGGCCAATCATATAACTACCATTAATCCTCTAGGCGAACCCATGTATTCTCCAATTCACTATCCACGAGGCTACTAATTAGGAGTAGTTCCCAAAGGCTTCATGTTATAGTTATTTGAAATGGCTCAACTCCCCTAGGGACAAAATTGTTCTTCATCCTAAGATAAAAAATAATATTTTATCTTTAATTTGTGAATATAGGAAAATAGAAAATTTGTAAACCTTTCCAATCTAATTTAAACCTTAAAAATATTCCTTTAGATATATTTTATGATTATTTTATACTTAAAGGGTGCTAATATGTAGTTTTTTATTTTGATGTTCTTCATGTTATCTCCTTATTGGTCATCACTTTCATTTTGCTGCAATGGTCACTCATTATCTTTTATTGTGTCTTCTTGTAATGGTGTTGATTTTCTGATTGTATTGGAATTTCAATAATTATTTTCTCCTCCACATATTTGTGATTGGTTTTAAACATTTTTTTCTTTATTAAGAATAACATCCCTACTTCTAATAAATCTTTTTTTCAAATGATCACATAACCTGTAACCTAGCAATTTAATAGTGTAACCTACGAAAATGCATTTTAATTACTTGTCATCCAACTTCGATATTTGTTCTTTACGAATATGCACATATGATTCACAACCAAATATTTTCAAATGAGCAAAACATAAATCTTTACGAGTCCATAACTTTTCAAGAATACCACCATCTAATGAAGTTATCAGAGATTGATTTATTAAGTAGAAAGTTGTTCGGACAGCCAATGCCCAAAATTATTTAGGCAAACAATAATTTGAAACCATACTTCTCACCTTCTCCATTATTGTTTGATTCATTCATTATGTTGATCCATTTTGTTGTGGAGTACCATGAATTATTTTTACATTCTTTATACCATGTTTTATACAATGTTCTTCTAAATAAATGGGGCAATATTCCCCACCATTATCTTTTCTAATACATCTCAATAACTTATTAGTTTATTTTTCAACAACCATATGAAATTTCTGAAAATTTTTCAAAACTTTATCCGTGCTTTTAATGGGAAAAACCCACACATTTTTCGATGCATCATCAATAAAAGTAACAAAATAAGGAACACCTTCGAAAAGTTTTATATTGATTGGATGCAAAACATTAGAATATACTATACCTAATATTTGTGCATCTATTTTATGACCATGTCTCATAAATGACACCCTCTTTTGTTTACGGATAACAAAATGTTCACAAAATTTAAATTATGTACCTTTTATACCACAATTTGTTTTTTGAGAAATAATTTCCAGTCCTCTTTCAGTCATGTGCGCAAGCCTTTTGTGCCATAAATATTTTGTAAACTTCTCGTTAACAACAACAATATTACAATTTTTTATCTTTTAATTCATGTGTAGAGAGTGCCAATTTTACGCCCCTTTGCAACAAGGTTTGATATCGAACAATTATAACCTTATCTTAGAGATTTTACCTCATAGAAACCACTATATCTACTAGGGGGCTAAGTATAACAGAAAAAACCCCATAAAAATACCAGAAACAAGAGAGAAATCTCTTGACAAAAACGAAAACCAAGAAAGAAATAAAAATAGGAGAGATAGGAGCAATCTCGAGATAGAACCCAAAGCGCGAAATGAAATAAATGAAGTGATTTTTAGTTAAAATTGTGTGGTTTGTCTGTTGTACTAATTGATGTGGTTAATTTATTTATGGTTACTATTTTCCTTATTGAGAATCATTCACATGTCCTAAGATCCTATGAAATGAGAAACATGAAGTGAAGTAAATTGGGAACTATTGAAGCTTTTGGATTACTATCTTGCCTAACATTTTAGCTTATACCCAATTGGTTTTTGATTTATGGATATCTAATTGCATATATATTTTACTGAGCACAAAAATTTGAGTGTTTATATGTACATGTTTTGAATTAGAAGAAGCTTGGAGTGGTATGTTGATTATTGTATAAAACTTTACTTATTATACACAAGTTTTGAACTACAAGAAACTCAAGGCATACATTTGTTTTTAACTATGTTGTTTATTGTGGTATTGATAGAATACCTTATCTTTGTTTGTTAGAGTAGAGGACTCCCATCAGTTTTGGTAAGTTGTATTAAAAAACTAGTAGGTACAAGGGAAGAGGTGAGACTTTACATCATATGTTTTCTTACTATTTTTATGGAGACTAGTTATTGTAAATTTCATTAGTATTTGTATGTGTTTTTTATTATTTCAAATAATACTTAACAATTCTATTTTAACTACTATAAATTCCATTAGCATTTGTTTTTGTTTTGGATACTTTGTAGATAGATGTTATAAACTCATTTAGTATTTGCATGAAGATATTACTTGACAATTCTCTTTGAACTACTAAAAACATATTTAGTAATTGTATTTATTTGTGATACTTTGTTTCATTCTTTTACAAATAATATTTACGATTTCTCTTTTGATTATTTGGAGATAGTTGTTTTAAACTAATTTAGTATTTGTATGAAGATATTACTGCACAATTCTCTTTGAACTGATGCAACCTTATTTAGTAATTGTATTTGTTTGTGATGTTTTATTTTATTTTTTTACAAATAATATTTAACAATTCTGTTTTCATAATTTTGGCATAGTTACTATTAATTTGATAGTATTTGTTTGAAGATATTATTGGAAAATTATAATTCTGTAAACTTATTTAGTGATTGTACTTGTTTGTGATACTTTATTTTATTTTTCGACAAATAATATTTAACAATTATCTTTTGATAATTTGGAGATACTTGTTGTTAATTATGTGTTGATAATTTGGAGATAGTTGTTGTATAGACTTTGTCACTATATATCTTCTTATTCCCCTATGGTTGTGGAAACCATGACCACAACACATTCATGTTGAAATGTGTGTTGAAATGTGTGTCATATTTGACATTTCTTCTCCCATTGTTAACTAGAGGGTTGCAAGGTATCCAAGATAACAAGTATGTTGATAAACCTCCAAATGAGTAACACAAAGGTTAAAAGAATGTTGTTCAATTTTTTTTTCCAAGTAAATTTTGGAGAGTGTAAATGGGAAAATTTTGAAATCTCTCCATTATGTTTAGAGAAAATATTCATAAAACATTAGAAATGGTTGAAGAGAATTTGTATATTTTGACTACATTTTTCACAACTTGTTTTGATGTATCTGAATATGTGGTACTCACACTAAGACCCCAAATTAATGCTTTTTAAAAGTAATAGAAATTATAGATTATTGTGAGAAAAAAATTGGTTGAGATTATATATAAATCACTTAAATACTTTTATTATTTATCATTATAAGTTTTACCTAATATTCCGCTCATTAATTTAATTAATTAATGTACTCCTCCTAAGTTATCCTTTGGAAAAAAATCATAAAATCACACACTCCATCAAGTAAGCATGTAGAGAGGGAATAAAATATCCTCTATGTTCTAATACACCAAGATAATGTATAATATATTATGAGACTACAAAATCAACATTATCTCCTTGAAAGAAAGGGATTCTCCACCACCACCAACTTGTCTTTGTAAAACGCAAATTTTCCCTTTACTATAGGCTTGGTGAGAATATCTACTACCTTCTCTTTTGTGGATATGTACGAAATTTCATAGCACCTCCATAGACCTTGTGTCTGATCAAGTGGAATATGATTCTTATATGCTTAGATCTATCATGAAACACTAGATTCTGAGTGAGCTCAATGCAACTCTATTACAATGAATCATTGTGGCCCTAATATCAAGACCAAATAGTCTTGTGAGCATCTTGGGATTCACAACTCACCAAACTTGTTGTCATGTACTCAACCTATGTAGATATAAGTACCACATGGTGTCTTTTCTTTCTATTATACCATAAGATCATAGTTGATCCCAACATGAATAATAACTTGAAGTACTCTTCAGGTCCATTTCACTCCCTCCCCAATCTAAATTTGTGACCCATTGAAACTACACTCCACCAAGGATGACATACATCAATCCACACTCAACCTTAACATGGAGATACTTGAGCACATGCTTCAGTTTCATGCAATGAAATCTCTTTGGCTCCACCATGAAATGATTGAATGTGTTCATAACAAAACAAATATCTAGCTTAGTGTTGACGAGACACACCAAGGAATTTATCAACAATTTGTACAAGCTGGGATCCACTAATTCACCCTTAGGAGAACTTATATTTCTCAATTTGGTGGTCATAGGTGTACACATCACCCTACAATCGTCCATCTTGAGTATCCTTGAAATCTCAACTGTGTACTTTCCCTGCCTAAGGAAAATCTCTCCTCGTTATTAGCACACCTCTAATCCTAAGAAGTAATGCATCAAACCCATTTCCTTCATCTATAAATTTGAAGTGTGGCTCTCCTTTCACATCCCTATGAGCTTCTCTAATATTTTCTAGAAGAATTTGTCAATGTAGAGAACTAAGATGAATGACTCACCCTCAACAAGTGCATATTACAAGTTTGAGTCCACCTCACACTTTGTGAAGTCCAATCCAAGTAGGTACACATAAATCCTGGAATACCATGCGTGAGGTTAATACTTAGTTTGTACAAGGCCTTCTTCAATTTGCAAACATGGGTCTCCCTCCCATGCACGTCAAATCCCTAAGTCTGCTCAACATACACCCATACCTCAATCAACCCATTGAGGAAGGAAACCTTCACATCCATTAGATGTATCCTCCACTCATTGATATATTCATATCCAATGACAAGAGAAAATGTCTCATCATATTCTACTCCATCCTTATGAGAGAACCCTCTCACCATGAACCTTGATTTGTACTTCTCAATACAACCATATACTACAAGATTGATCTTGTAGGTCCATTAAGAAGTGACCAATGACTTCCCTTTGTGCCTTGATACAATATTTCACACATCATTACTCATGATGGAGCTATACTCTCTAACATGGAATCCCTCCAAAAAAAAAAATTTGTTTCCTCCTAAAAGGTAGAAGGATCAAAATCAGTGATGTTGCTTGTCAAGGAAAAATAATTAGAACAAGTGGTTGGTGGTATACTCTCACTAAAAGTGCTTCCCAGTGCCTCCACATGCTCCTTAACATCTTTAAAATTTTTCTTGTCCCATCTCATCCTTCTCTTGGTACATCTTGAGGGAACCTCTTGCTTCTCCTCCTAATCAAAAAATTGCATCCCTATTACTAGTGTTGCTAGTCTTTCCTAAGCCTTTGAAGACTCTTTCTCTTAATCCTCTACCATTGCTAGATTTGGCCCATGTGACCTTCTAAAAGTCAAACCCTCCTTAAATATGGTATTCCTCCTAACCACTATATTCATCTATCCTAGAATGTAGAGCCTATAGAGCTTTGAAGTTTCATTGTATTCGACAAAAATTCCCCTCTTTTATGAGGGCTCAAGTTCATTCATCTTATTTGAAGGAACTTGCACGTACATTAGAATAATAAATATTCACATGTTACTCACCTCTAATTTCACTCTTGTAAAATCCTCCTCAAGAGCCATGCTCTACACCACCATTTGAGGACCCATGCCCTGCAAGTGTATAGTTGTATTACATGCCTTCGCCTATAAAATCATAAGCAAATCCTCATCATGGATCATGGCCTTAGCTACTTTGACTATAAAGTCTTTCAATGACATGCCAATTCAACTAGTAATATAGCTTAGACATATCTAGCTTGATTAATATTCAAAGTTTTGTATTCATTTTTAGAGAGTGAATGGAATTAGTTTTCAAGGATGAGCCCATCAAGAATTTGTCTACCTTCTACAAATCCTGCATGCTCAAGGGGAAAATCTTGTTCAACCTTTTCCATCTTGCAAAAAAATTTAGAGCTCGTGCTAACGATCTTGCTCATAGTGCATTCTTGTATATAATGTGAACATTTTCCTACCCACCTTGCATTTGTAGGGTCACTATAAGTACTTCCCTAGTTTCCTATAATTATTCATATACGTGTATGTAAAAAAGATGTAATTGCTATTTGAAAAGAATGTAAAAATGAATGTATATGGTTTTGTAAATAATTTGGCTATTGTGAGTTTACATATATGTGACTATTATAAATTTCAAGAAGATGTACAGTGGGCCACTAAAGATCTTATTTGGTTTTTGTGATACATATTGATAATAATAAAGAATAATTAGTCAAAACCTATTGATAAAGCCCTAGGTTATTAAATAAAAGGAATTTATTCAATTAAGGAAATTATCCTCACTTAAGTAGGGATCATGACTAATAAATAAAATGTTGGGTAAGGTAGAGGTATATATAGCAAGGAAATAGGTGATATGAATAGTCACTGTCAAATTTGATGTAAGAATTATTATTGAGACATCCATCTAGCAGATGTACAAATGACCATGAATACCACGGGGATGAGATGCACATTAAATCAATGACTATTACTAATTAGCATTCCTCCTTACTACCAGAATGCTCTTATGTATGCCTTTGACATACGTCGATGGTCATAACCCTTGGGACCTCGAACCCATGACCTATAAAGTTTCAATCATCATTGTTGTATAACTTTGTTTGAGAAGGCCATATGGTTGAACAATACAACCATCATATTTAGAAAAAATTCATATACCTATGGGAATATGAGCACATGGTTGAACGAGAGAAAAGTTTCCTACTTACACATCCTTCAATGTTTTCTTTAACAATGAAATTATGTTTCATGTCTGAGCTAAAAGAGATTTTGAATATTCAATAGGTTCATGATCACTTTCTTCTTCAAGTGGGGCTTCATTCATACATTCAGGCTCTTGGGGCCTTGGTTTCACATTCTTTGGCGCAGTTTGTAATTCATCATCAACATCCAAGTGTGAACCCTTAGACTTCCACAATCAAACATCCTCATCAAATGTACCATCCCTCTATGTCTCAATATATCCTTTCCCTAGAATATAGAACCTAACTTCCTTTCAATTCTCATTGTAACCAACAAAAGTTCCCTTCTCTCCAAATGCTTCCAATTTTTTCCTTTGTTCTTTGCGCACATGAACATAAATAGGAAAACCAAATATTCTTAAATGTTCAAGATTTCGTCTCTCGCATGTAAATATTTCTTTAGGAGTCTTCTAATCCAAAATTTGACGCAAGCACTGCATTTGAACATAGGCAATAGTATTTGCAGTTGTATTCTTTATTTTTGTAGTTGTATTTTGTTCGGGGTAGTAGGGAACTATTATCTTCCTCATGAATACAAACCAACATGGCTTGCTCATAAATTGGCGAGGTTGGTGGAGGTTGGTGGAAGTTGGTAGGGTTGGATCTTTCATTCAAGGAATTGGGTGATGTATGAATTAAGATCATTAATGGAACGATGCAAAAGGTGACGAATGTTTTTCTTAATAATCATGTCGACACCAACACGTGTAATTTCCTAGTCCTGCTCTAGCTGATAAATTGTTTTCCCACCACGCATCATTCTCTTCAGCCATTCAATTATAAATCAATGGGATAGACCACAGGGTGGCAAAGGTCGAATATGATCGGGGGTGGTGGAGAGAAGAGCTATCCATGTTGCCAATTATATTCCTATGTCATGGTATACATTTTGGGTTGGGGTTTTTTCAATCCATCTCTTTTTAAATTGAGTTGTCACCACCTTTTTGAGCGAAATTTGGTTTTTTCCCACAATACTTGCTCAACAACACTACCACACAACTGATCTTCAAATTGGTCAAGGTTCTACCTTCCTTAACACTTTAGGAAACTGATTCTCCATGTATATCATTTACTTGTCCTATCTTGGTCTATGGGGTATGGTATCATCGATATTTTTTAAATGGTTTTAGTAATGTTTCTTACTCTTACATTTTAATAGGGAAATTGGGGGTTTTATGGTGTAATGTTTTTGGTCTTTGTCCCTATTGGTCGAGGTCTATGTGTTCAAACCAATACTTGTCTCTAGTTCATGGCATTATGAAACTTTGATATATACATGTGTGTATTATATGATGGGTATCCAATAGCATCCTACCGTAATTTTCCATCCACATAAAAACGTTGAGTCTCTACTCTAGCTAAGGGTACACGATTTGGGTATAGCTATCGCTCAGGTCATATTTTGAAAACTTTTGGTGTTACTCTTTCAATAATCATTTGGGTTTATATTTTTCAATCTATTGTCCATGAAAGCGAATTGCTATACATTTGTAATGAAATAATTCTCCTAGGTTCAAGGGTTCAAAACATACGGCATTGTCCAATTTGTATTTTTGTTGGTCATGTCACTTTTTTTTATATGTTTTCTTTGTGACTATTCCACCTTGACAGATAATGGAGAGTTGATGAGGGGGTGCCTGTAACTCTACTTCTGAATGTAGACAATTATTTGGCTGGAATTCTGTTGCATCTTTGTTTGATTTAGTTCCTCTGGAGATTAGAAAATAAATTCTACATATTTAATCTAAATAGTTCGGCAACAAGGATTACTTTTCTAAGTCAGAGGTAAGCATTAAAGACCTTAAATGGATTCCCAATATTTAGAAATTCACAAAGAGGAGACTGCATTTTCTACACTCTATTACAATCCATTAATATTTGGATACCCTCTTTTGCTTGGTTCTCTAAGATAAGTAGGTACACAATTACAAAAATTTTGTAGGTTAAGAGGATATCAAGCACCTTCTCAAGAATGTTCATTTTCTCTTGGATGATAGACTTTCACATTTGCAAAGGGTTGAGAAATATGGCATTTCTGATTCTGATTCTAAGAAGCTCATTGAGCCTCCTAATGTTATCAATGCTCAACGGACTAATACCTCTCCACCATCTAATACATCTTCCCTCTCTCAAGTGATTATATCAGACTGAGGTCCCGACAAGGGTATCTATGTCTCTCTTATTATTAAGTAGTGGCAACGTTTGTTTGGAAACTAATTTTGTCACTTTTCCTACAGCATGCAATGGTCTTTATCTAGTAATACATTATGTCTATATTCTTCATGTAAAAATATGGCATCAGTTGTTTTTCCTTACATATTTTATGACGACTCTCACAGAAATAAGATGGCAACAAAGGATCAATTCTTCCATCATAGTTTCCTATAGTGGTGTTATTTCCTTTGTGGCTATGGGGACTCTACATTACTGTATTTCACTTTCATCTTTTGCTTGTTGTGTTAATACCTTGATATCGATCGTATTTTAGAATTTGTAAAGAGATCTGTCTATTATTACTAATACACATGCAGCTCGATCGATCGTTAGCAAAGCATTATTTCTATGCTCGATGGTGGGAGGAAAGAAGTAACTCATCCGTATATAGAGAAATTAGCTAAACAAGTATGACATCCGTATATAGAGCTATTAGCTAAATTTTACATTTAATATGTGGAATAAATTTCACATTTACCTAACCAAATCTTAGCAAGAAAGTAATCAATTCTCTTAGTTTGTTATAGTGTTTTTTCATATAAATAGTTGTGAAATATTATTGCAACTTATATTTTTATCTAATAAGTGATATTTTTCCGTTGGAAAAATCTTAATTTTTATTGATTTAAGAAAATTACATATTGTAGACATTGTTAGCATATGCTATATGTGAATTTGATTGCCTATCAAAACAGAATGTATCAAAAAATATCTATGATTCTCCATAGAGAACATGTCTTATGTGTTGTTCAAAGGAGATCAAAAAACTCCTCCTCAGGGAGTACAATTGTCTATCATATATACTGCTAGTAAAATCTATATATACAAATATACTGATAGTTTAAGCAAAAACTATAAACATGAGATTCAGACTCCTCCTGGGCTAGTTATGCTAAGTAATTCATGTAAGGGCTATGGTAGTACTGATAGTGTGCCCTAAGGGTGGTATTCCAAAGGTCCACAATGATTGGGCAAGTAAGGAAGAGGGAAGCAACATGATAGTCCATGATGGGCTATCTTGTTCAGGTTGTCCCCCTTGGGGGCCTTGTTCTTAAGTACCATCCACATAAATAGTCTAGTTCTAGGGGGCTTCTTTCCACATGTGTTTACACCAATGTTCAATTTATCTAATAAGTGATAAGGCTAGAGGAATAGGTATTCATTAAGACAGATTCAAATCTTGTATGTCTACTTTTGCTAAGTTGCAAGTAGAGGAATCTTTAATTGGGTTTGGCTGAAGTCCATTCCTATAGCTTCCACTAAACCTCTAAGTAAACCAATGTGTACCCGAATACATTGCCCACAATGCTATTCAAGGATATTTCAAAAAGACTTAATATTAAAATTATGGACAACCATACAACTACCATTAAACCTGTAGGTGAACCCATGTGTTCCCCAATTCAGTGTCCACAAGGCTACTAGCTAAAAATACTTCACAAAGGCTACTAGTTAGGAGTACTTCACAAAGCCTTCTTGTAGGGACAAAATTGTTCTTCATCCTAAGATAATAATAAAAAATAAAATAAAAAATTCTTTAATTTGTCAATATAGGTAAAGAAAAGAAATGTAAACCTTTCAAATACAATTCAAACCGTAAAAATATTCTTTCAAATAGATTTTACGACTATTTTATACTTAAAGGGCTCTAATTAGTAGTTTTTTATTTTCGTGTTCTTCATATTCTTCTAGTTATTGTTCCTCACTTTCATTTTGTTGCAATGGCTGCTCATTATATTTTAATGCGTCCTCTTGTATTGGTGGTTGATTTTCTTGTTGTTTTGGAATTTCAATAATTATTTTCTTGTCCACATATTTGTGACTGGTTTTAACCTCTAACCTAGCTCATTACCATTATATCCTAAGAAAATAAATTATAATGACTTTTCATCCAATTTAGATCTTCCTTTTTAGGAATATGCACACATGCTTCACAACCAAATATTTTCAAATGACCATAACATAAATCTTTCAGAGTTCATACAATTTCAGGAATACCTCTCATTTGACCGGTATTGACTGCCCTAGTTTAGGGTTGCGTTTGACTTCAGAAATCTTCAAATTGACTAACTTTTGGGGTTGTTCAACGGTTGTTGCTACAGGTTGTTCAAGGACAAGCTGACCATAAATTGACCAAGTATTTTAGAGGTCAGTTTCAGCTAGTTTGACCAAGTTTGACTTTGCTGATCTAGGGTTTTCCCTTGCTGATATAATTACGAAATTCAGATTTTGTACTATTTCTCTATGTTGAACTATTGAAGATAAAAGAAGGTTTGATAAAAGGGTTTCCGAAAATTGGGGTTTGTTTTCCATTGGTCATTTAATGTTCTATCTGCACTTTACTTAATGTAGATGTGATTGCTAATCTCTCGCTAATATGAAGGAAAATAAGTAAATTGCTCCTAGGAACATACCATAATTCAGCATGGTATCACTGCTGACGTGAAGACAAAACCCAAGCAAAAGTAAGAGAAATCACCAAAGAAAAGGCTGGCAAGGTTATGTGAAAGAAATCATGGGGTCCTCAACACACTTCCCTGTTGAAGACAAACTCTGTGAGAAGTCTACCTATCATAGATGGAAGATGTCTCTCAATCTAACATTAGAAGAACACAAAGTGTTGGACCATGTAAGACACGGAATTGTTGAGCCTCCATCAAATGCATCCGCTACTGCTAGCAACAAATGGACCAAGGGAGAAGTCAAAGCAAGGAAGATCATCCGGGACTCTATCGACAAACCCTTGCTGCCCTATGTTTCTGAGCTGAAAACCTCTAAGTAAATCTACGATAGACTCATGACTTTATTTAAAGTAAATGATGCAAATCAAGTCTTGCTTCTTAGAAATAAGATGAAGGAAATTAAGAAGGGAAAAGATGAAAGTATGCCAGCATATTTCTTAAGGATCACGAAGATCAAGAACGATCTCCTATCTATTGGGGAAGTAATTCCTGATAAGGAAATGACACTCACGCCTCTTAGAGGACTGCCATCTGAATGGTATACATTCAAGACTACTCTTCACAACAATAATGTAATTCTTGGATTTGAGGAATTAATGGTGAGATGCATTCAAGAAGAAACAAGGATGGAAGAGCAAGAAATTCCCATGCTAAAAGAAGAAACAATTCCAGGGCTAAATTCAAAGGAAAGGCTCGACCAAAGGGTGGAAGAAAAGCACGATGTTACAATTGCAATAAAATGGGTCACTCATAAAAGGCACTCACACTCGGATGATGATCAAAATCCCTCTCAAGGCAATCAAAGGAATGGAAGTTCAAATGGCAAAGGTAAAAGAAGTGTTGGAAATCAAGGAAGGGGATAACCATTCAAGAAGGCAAGAAATTCTATGTATGAATCTAACACTGTTAACAATAAGCAAGATGAATATTATCTACCAGCAGCTCTATCTACCTCTGCTCCCCCAGACTCATTAGGAAGTTGGATTATTGATAGTGGTGCCTCAAGGCACTTCACTGGTTACAAAGAAGCTCTCTGTAATCTCCGACAAAAGGAAACAAACCTCGAAATTGTTCTTGGAGATAATTCAAAATATCTCGTGAAAGGCATAGGAAATGTCACTCTTCAATTGAATAAGGGTAATACAATCCACTTACAAAATGTATTATATGTACCTGATCTCAAAAAGAACCTCATATCCATTTCAGCTATGGAAGACAAAGGCTACAAGGTGGCCTTCAGTGATGGCAAGGTACATGTATGGAAAAAGAATATTAAAGATGCCTTCACTCTTGGGTTTTGAGTAGATTCATTATATCAGGTCGGAGGAAGTCTGCTAGGTGTCATTACTTGTGACACATCTCTTCAGTCTGAACTATGGCATTGGAGGTTTGCTCACCTTCATTATAAAGCTCTACCCAATGTGAGACAAATTGTGACAGGGATGCCTGAATTCTGAGTAGAGCAAGAAGGTGTATGTCCAGGATGTGCCGAAGGAAAGCTCAAAAGGGGAACATTCCCTTCAAGCCAAAGAAATACCTCTGATATATTGCAGTTGGTTTACTAAGACATATCTGGTATGATCCATGTGAACTCCTTGGGAGGATATTCATATTACCTCAATTTTATAGATGATTATTCTTGCAAGACTTAGATATACTTTCGAAAAAGGTGGATGAAGTGTTCTCCTAGTTTTGACACTTCAAATCCTTGATCGAGAATCAAACCGAGAAGAAGATCAAGACCTTAAGGATTGATAATGGGACCAATTATGAATCCAATAACTTTCATGACTTTTGCAATGAGGCTAGCATTAAGAGGGAGACTACTACATCATATACTCGTAAGCACAATGGTGTGGCGGAAAGGAAGAATCATACAATTGTGAAATTTTTCCATGCTATGCTCCATGATCAAATACTTCTCAAGTTTCTATGTGCCGAAGTTACAAATACCATCGTATATGTACAAAACCGATTCCCTCATCCAGTGCTCAGTTCCAAGACTCCCAAAGAAAAGGAAAAAATTGGATGCATGTAGAAAGAAAGGAATCTTCATGGGCTATAGCAAAAATACTAAGGGCTATAGAATCCATGTAGCTATTCAAAGGGAAGTCGAGATTAGTCATGATGTCACCTTGGACAAAGATATAGCTCTGAGCAAGGAAGACAATATTCCTACTTTAAGGGGATTTAAAGAAGCTGACACTGGTGAACTAAGGGAAAAAGAAGATGAGACGATGGCGGATGTGGAAGAACCTATGGATCCTATTGGTCCTCCTCCACAAGATCCTTCCTCTTCTAGGAGGATGCCTTCATGGCTTAGGGGGGCACTTGATGATGTGAAAGGACACATTGCACCCCAAGGAACCTTCCGTGAAAGCAAGTAGCCGAACAGGTATTAGGGATACCTGACCATCATGAGCATGATCATCCAAAATGAGCCTTCATCATTCATAGATGTCATCAAGAATCATGGAAGGATGCTACGACCGTGGAATATGAGTCCATTATCAAAAATGATGTGTGGCATGTGGTCCCTAGACCCGAGGACAAAGCCGTTGTCACTTCAAAATGGCTTTATGAGATAAAGCATGCAGTTGATGGAAGTGCAGAAAAGTATAAGTCTCATTTTCTCACTCCTGGCTTCTCCGAGAAGGAGGGTATAGATTATGACGAGATATTTGCACTTGTTTCCCAATATACCACCAACCACTCAATCATAGCACTTTCTACTTCGCAAGTATGGAACATACATCAGATGGATGTCAATACTGCATTCTTACATGGTTCGATCAAAGAGGAGGTCTATGTGGAGCAACCTGAAGGATTTGAGATTTATGATCGAGAATCTCATGTGTGCAGGTTGAAGAAGGCCCTCTATGGGTGAAAGCAAGCACCTAGAGCATGTTATGAGAGAATCGATAGCTACTTGATGAATATAGGATTCACTAGAAGTGAAGTCGACCCTAACCTTTACTTTAAGGTTATAGATGAAAGCCTCTCATACTGGTGCTATATGTTGATGACCTCTTTCTAATAGGTGCAGACCCTCTCATTCATGAATGTAAGAGTGAGTTGGCTTCTCAGTTCGAGATGAAAGACCTGGGACTCATGCACTATTTCTTAGGACTGGAAGTCTGGCAGAAAGCAAGGGAGATTTTCCTATCTCAAGGAAAATATGTGGTGAAGATATTGGACAGATTTGGCATGGTGGACTACAAGCCTGTAACTACCCCGATGGAGCTCGACTTCAAGAAGTTAAGAGGTAGTGCTACCAAGCCTGCTTTACGAAATGCTACCGAGTATCATCAACTCATCGAAGCATTAATGTTCTTGGTGAACTCTCGTTCGGATATATTGTTTGCAGTCAACACTTTGTGTCAACATATGGTTGAGCCTCACCACTCACATTGGATTTGTGCCAAGAATTTGTTGAGATATCTTCGTGGCATAATCACTCATGGGTTGAGGTACACTGTCGGAGATGTGAGACTACTTGGGTATAGTGATGTTGATTGGGCAGGCAGTGTGGTGGATCGAAAGAGAACTTCTAGGTACTATTTATCTTTGGGAGCTGACTCGATATGCTGGATGAGCAGGAAGCAGAAGTCGGTGGCTTTGAGCACCGTCGAGGTAGAATACATTGCTGCTAGCATGGCCTCTTGTGAGGAAATCTGGTTCCAAAATCTCTTCAGTGAGCTATTTGGATTTACACTGGATACCATCGTGATTCTATGTGACAACTAGAGCGGGATTCGTTTATCAGAGAATCCCATATTTCATGATTGCTCTAAGCATATTGATATCTGGTACCACTATATTCGAGATATGGTGCAGCGAGGAGCAATAAGGCTCCAACATATTGGTACAAATTAACAGGTCGTCGACATTCTGACAAAGCCCCTAGGAAAGGTCAAATTCCTGAATTTCTGAGAATGACTTCATGTTATGAAACCAGCTCAGGAAAAGATAGAAAAGATAGATCAACGCCTTAGAATTCAGCCTCTTCGAGGGGGAAACCTCCTTTACATTATATAAATGAACAACTCTTCGATGATTCAAATGAAAAAACCTCCTTTCTATATATAGGAGTCTAAGGAGTCACAATATAACGCGGCCGACCTAACAATAATAATATAAAGCCACAAAAATAACAATGGAGGGATTCTATGGGGCACAATAATAAAAATATGGGGACAATAGGGGCACAACAATATTAATAAGGGATACAACTACAATAGTAATGGGGTAATCACTAGTATTATAGGGACCTAACATGCCCCTCTCTTTCAAAAAAGTGTTGTCCTCAATGATTGAGTAGTTTTGGATGCTTCTATATAAAATTCTCATCATCCCATGTGGAATCTTCAGCAGATAAGTTCTTCCACTTGATGAGATACTCCGAAATTGATTGGTTTTGTAGCTGTCGAGTTCTTGTTTCTGTGACTACTTCTGGTTCCAATATAATTTTTCCTTCCTCGTCAAGTTCTGGAAATATTGTTTGAACTGGGAGTTTTTCGCCTATAACCTTCTTTAAACATGAAACATGGAAAACTGGGTGCACTCGAGATGCTACAGGAAGCTCCAATTTGTATGCCATAGTACCGACCTTTCGTAACACCTTGTACGGACTATAATACTTTGGTGATAATTTATTATCCTTCTTAGCTTGCTTGAGGGACATTTGTTTATATGGTTGTAGTCGTAGGAATACCCAATCACCTACATCAAAAATTCTTTCACTTTGATGTTGATCTTCCTGTTGTTTCGTTCTATTTTGTGCCAACACAAGGTTATCCTTTAAGAGTTGGAGGACTTGTTGTTGATGTTCGATGTGATGTTCCACTGCTTGAACCTTAGAATTTTCTCTTAAATATCATGTGATGGATGGTAGCTGCTATCCATAAAGTGCCATAAAATGGGTCATTTTTGTTGTTGTATGGAAGGAAGTGTTATACCACCATTCAGCCATAGGCAACCATTTAACCCATTGTTTCCGTTTATCGGACACAAAGCAATGAAGATATCCTTCCAAACATTTGTTTACTATCTCAGTTTGCCCT
>APFE031223715.1:36105-60169 GCA_000404065.3 Pinus taeda
CTATAATTCGGACACATGTGCCATGATCCATCCTTCTTGTGCACCAATACTATTGGAGTAGAGAAAGAACTTTGACTAGGTTGAATTATACCAGCCTCTAGCTTTTCTGCAACCATACGTTCAATTTCACTCTTTTGGGCATAGGGATATCTGTATGGCCTGATGTTTGGAGGAACACTTCCTGGAATCAAATGAATAGCATGATCATGATCACGAATAGGTGGGAGACCTTTGGGAGTCTCAAATACCTTGGAATGATTGTCCAGTACTTTTTAGAGATCTAGAGAAATAGATGATTCTGATGTGGAAACATCTAGCAAACATAATTGTTCAATTACACCTTTTTGTTCCTTTTTTAGAAGCTTTATCATACTATTAGAGCTTATTATCTTTCCTGGTTTCCCTACAATACCCCTTAATTCAATTTCCTTTCCTTCTGCAGAAAATTTCATGAAAAGTTCTTGAAAATTAAAAGCTATTGTACCCAAGGATTGTAGCCATTGGACTCTTAGTACAACATCAACACCTCCCATTGGAATGGAAAGCATTGGGCTATTTAATACATAATCTCCCATGGATAGATTGATATTATGGTACTTTCCAGAGCAATTTATGGTTCCCCCACTTGCAACCATCACTTGACACTCTAGTACTGGATATAGGAAACAATTCAATTCTTTCACTATCTTACAATGAATAAAATTGTGGGTACTTCCTGAATCAATCAACACTATTACCTTTTTCTTCTTGATATGTACTTCTATCTTGATAGTTTGAGGAGAGGTTATTCCATCCAATGCATTACAATATATGGTCAGATTTATTTCTTCTTTATCTAGGGTTTTTTAATGTAGTATATCCTCTTCTTTTGACATTTCTTGTTACTTTTCTTCCTCCTCTTCACAATCTATGTAGAATAAATTTATGCTCAGCACACTTATGACCTTTAGTGTATTTGCTATCATAATTGTAACAAAGCCCTTTTGCTTTTTTTTCTTCCAATTATTGTGGTGTAAACCTTATAGGTTGTGGAAGGCTAGGGGAAACAACACTTCCATCTTTATAGTTGTGAGTGGTAGGCTTCCTCGTTGCCATAATTTTGCTTTCCATTTTTCTTGCTAACCTGAATGGCTTCTCCAATGAATTAGGTTCCCAAAGGCGAAACTCATGTTGGATATTATCCTTTAAAGTCCCTATGAACACATCAATCCTATGCTCCTCTGGAATATTTACCCTTATGTTCAATTTTTGGAAGTCCTCAATGTACTCCATCATTGAACTCTTTTGTTTGAGACTTATCAATTGGCTAAAAAAGGTGTTGCTTTTTGTATTCTCATAATGTGCTGTCATTTCTTCCATAAAAATTGCCCAAGTGACAATTTGTTTATGAGAGCAAAGCCATCAATACCATACAAACTTATTTGGTTCCAAATATAAAGCTACAATACGTACCTTTTGTGTGTTTTGCATATTATGGTGACCTAAAAATTGCTCCATCTGTAGTATCCATGTTGCGGGATCCTTGCCATCAAATTTCCTCATATAGATTTTTGGAATATGGTGGGTCTTAAATACAACATTAAAGTCTATGAAATCATTATTAACATTACTTTTGTTCTCATCATGAGTTTCCTTTACTACCCTTTCACCATTAGTTACCATTTCTTGTAACAACTTATTCAAATTTATCTTCAATTCTTCCATCTTATCGTCTATGCCATTCATCTTATCTTCCATGCCATCCATCTTAGCTTCCATGCCATTCATCTTAAATTGCATGCCATTCATATTAGCTTCCACGCCATTCATCTTGGCTTCATTTACCTTTAGTGAGAGTGAAATTTGTTGTACTTGGTCTTGTAATTTTGATATATCATGTTGCAATTCTTTCTCTTCTTCACGAGTCATGCTAGAGATTTCAGGTTGCTTACTAGGTGTTTCCATTTTCTTTCTTTGGGACATTAATTAATGCTAATAATTCTTCACTATTCCATTTGAATTCCTTCAAACTAATTTTTCAAACCAAGCTTATGCAAAAATTTAAAAAAATATACACACCTTTTTTCACTTTGTAGGAGCTTGATATTGCATCTAATGTATCTCTGTAATTTCAGATCTTCCAGTTTTGAAATTGCAACCTAAAGTAGCCCTCTGTATCCTCTTTCCAATGCGATTAGTCTGATCAAATTTAGATTCTCCAAGAAAGAGTTATGCACAATCTCCAAAGATGACCTGATTATGTATCTTTTCAGAAGAGCGAAATTGTATGAAGTGCCACGTACCACTGTTTTGATCTTAGTATCTAAAAAATATTTACAAGAGACTAAAGTCCATCCTCTTTCGATAACTTCTTATGAAATTTCAATTTGATGCTCAAAACAAAAGTTATGACGATTTTCCCCAGGTCACCTGTTTGGAATGTAATTTGGGAGGCTGCAAAAAGGCCAACTTCCTTAGATCATATCTCCCCAAATATAGCACGAAAAGCTCTGACATTCAGACCCAAGGTTGACAATGATTTCAACCCAAATGGGTTTTTTTTAAGCATATGAAATGTTGCAGAAAAACGTTATAGCGCAAATTCCATGATAACCTGTTTGGAGCAGCGAAACCCTAGAATCCAAGCTTTGAACCAAATATTATGAAACCAACTCACAAAAAGATAGAAAACATAGTTGAAAGCCTTAGAATTCATCCTCTTTAAGGGGGAAACCTCCTTTACATTACACAAACGAACAATTCTTGGATGATAAAAATGACAAAACCTCCTTTCTATATTTAGGAGTCTAAGGGGACACAATATAACCAAGCCGACCTAACAATAATAATATAAAGCCACAAAAATAACAATAGAGGGATTCTATGGGGCACAATAATAACAATATGGGGACAATAGAGGCACAACAATAATAATAAGGGATACAACAACAATAGTAATGGGGGAATCACTAGTATTATAAGGACCTAACAGAAAACTAGATTTGAAAGTGAATAAAGAAAATTTAAACCCTAAAATTAGAAAACAAACAAGAAAAATAGTTAATTTTTCAATTAGCCATATCCTCTTTATTCGAAATCTATTTGAGGTTATTTCTTTTTCGACGAAAATTTTGAGAAGAATTCATATCTATGATTATTTCAGTTGAATTTGATACATGAAGGTACCTAATTTTGTCCAAAATGCACGATCTATTTTTTCATCAAAGTAAAATAGAAAAAAATGAATTAAAGTGATTCTATATTCATATTATTCTATCTATATATATATATATATTATAGATATAGATTATAGATATAGAATATAGATATATATATATATATAATATAATATATATATATAATATATATATATATATATATATATATATATTATATATATATATATATATATAAATAATATATATATATATATGATTTGAGATCAGATCTATTCAGATGTGAAACAAATTGGACCAACACAGATAGAAATGAATTCCTAAAACAATAGACAAGAGGGAGAAATCAAGGAAACTAGATCCAAATGACAAAAGAGGAGATCCAAAAAAAAATAAGGCAAACGCTCTGCAATGGATTCGTCAGTTCTTTTGTGGCTATTTTGCGACAACCGCTAGGATCTATTACCCCATAGTCATAGCCCTGATAGGACTACCATATCATGGAGAGTATGCCAATGAAAAAATATTACAATTCCAATCTAAACCAACAATGAGATATATAGATCTGCAAGTAAACACCCAAATCTAGGGTTTAGTTTAAGTGAATACTTGACCTCCTCAGAGGTCGTGGGTGAGTATTGAGCTTCCAACAAAGGGATCACACTCTAAATCAAGAGATCACACTGTCTATAATCACTTTATTCCCTACATGCATTGACAGACAATTAAGACAACATGATATTCCACAGAAGAATTATTAGCTCACAAAACCAACATAATGGATAACAAATATGATATAGAAATATGAAGGAAAGGAATCAAATCATTCATTAATATCAAAATTATAATAGTGCATGAAGTATACCATATATATTCTCATCTCCAGATTCTGAAAAAAGTCTTCACCTATTTCTGGAGAAAATGACCAATGAAAAGAGAAACACTCCTTGATGGTATAAAATAATGAGAATAACCCTAGCAAGATCTAAGATAACTCATTATAACTCTAATGTTCTAACTCTCTAATTCTGACTAGCCTCATCCCAGAGAATAAAACAATATATATAGATGTAGAGGCATACCCATGGGAGTGAATGCATATTCTTAGGGTGACAAGTGTTAACAAATCTTCTACAATAATAGACCCCTATCCATCTCATACACAAGTGGGTAAAGTTGATATCCTTGGTAAAGTATGCCTCCGGAAACTTTTTTCTCAATTATGAGATTTTTCTCAATTGTTGTCAATCATGAATTAATTATTATCTCATAATTAAAATATTTTGGAAAAATAATTATGAGAAATTTCTCAATTATGTAATTTCACCCTTTTAACATGGAATAATCCCCACATAAGTAAATGTAGATGTGAAAAGGGCATGCATTCTAGCTAGCGACTGAGGTAAGTTGAAATTAGGTTTCTCTCACTATAATGGAGTGGAAAATAGGGTTATAATAGGTATAGGTGGCACGTGCCACAAAGGCATGGTGGGTTCACGTGGATGCCATAGGATGGTCATTATTGCCATGGAATTATTGACCTGGCGAGTTATAAGTGGCCAAATACAAATGATCATATCATTCGACCTGAGAGTCAGATTGAGGAAACAATTATACTGTTTGAAAGCTGTCGAAGAGTTGCACCTGATGGTGTTATTTATTTTGGGATTTGACAAAGTTGGAAAACACAAGATTTTTGTAACCCCATGTTCCTGATAGACTGTAAGGGTCAAGTTAATTATAAAGTAACACATTCCATATACCAAGGAAGTACAAGGGGTTCTGAGGGATCCTTACAGAGTAGTATTAGAGCATGGTTCAACACTTGGACTGGACGGGCTCAAGAATGAAAGAAATGAAACATTCAGTTTCTGGTGAGTGCCAGTATTGCAGCAAGAATGCTACAACTCCTGGGATGCCAACTTTACTTTTATCAACCCAGTAGTTCATAACAAACTTGGAAGCATCAGTGTTGTATGCACAAGTACTAGTTCTCACTGTAGGTTGTCACTTGGATAGCTGGCGCAAGATAACTAGGAGCTCAAGCCAAATTCTATAGATTTTAGAAGAAGCTCTATGTGTGATGAAAGAAAAGAAAGATTACTCTATAGATGCTATTCTAACTACAAAAAGGAGAAAGACTGGAATGTAAAGCAGAATCCAGTAAACCCTAATTAACATGCTAATTCTACTTTTGCCAAAAACACTATGAAAACCATAAAATGAATGCCATTACCTACTCAAGGAAGTAAACAACATCTAACCATGCTATTTCAGTTTCTAGAAGTAAATAAGCAAAAACATAGTTTTTGATTTTTATGTGCTTTTATATGAATTTAACATGCATTGAATTTATTGTGTACCAAACATGTGGCATTAGAGGGCAGTTTTGGAGCTTGGGAAGATGTAGGATGGTGTGGATGGGTCCTAGGAGGTCTTAGGTGGTGTTCTGGAGGCGTTTCCCACACTTAGCCTTCAAAATAAATCCTACAAGAAAAACTATAGGAGGACACAGGAAAACTACAAGAGGAAAATAGGGTAACTATAAGAGGCCTACAAGGGGAGGCCGAGAGAAATTTCCGCTATTTTGAGGGTGTGAGAGTGGGTGAAAAAGGTGGATGAAGGTTGGAATGAGGTATTAGGGTGCCTAAGGTCTACCATGAATCACCAGGAGAGAGAAAGATGATTGGGTTTGCTCAAGGAGAGAGGAAGAAGTTCTATGAAAAATGAAGGAAACTAGGGCAGAATTAAGGTGAGGTTTAGGAGACCTATAGGGCATGAATCAGATGGAGGGTTTGATTTCTGGTAAGCTATCCTACTGTTGGAAGAGAGCTACTAGATAGAAACCAAGAAAATCAAGAAACCATTGAAATGAATGCATCCTAGGAAAAACAGAGTTTTATATTAGAATGGCCTAAATTATGATGCATAGAAGGAAATGCTGGGAAATGCTGCAAGAAAGGTAAGCATGCAAAAGAACTATTGTAAATCAGGAAGTGAACATGATGAAGGAGATCTAAAGAATAGAAAAAATGGACCATTAATCTACTACAGAGCTGCAAACACTAGAAGTCCTATCAATGAGGAAAATCTGTGTTTTTGGGGCAGCAAGGGAGTCTTTGCCTCAAATCATGGTCCTAGAGGGAGGAAGAGAGGCCAAGGAATTGTTGCTATCCTTTTGAATCTTTTCTAATCATTGCTTAACCTGCTACATAAATCACAAATGGAAGCAAACTACTAAATCATCAAAAGCAACCTATTCCTAACCAAAAAGAAATACATTTAACAGCAAACTAATCTACAAATTGAAGTAAAGCATACAAATACAAGTAAAGAGTAGCTTGGCTACTTGGATTGGGTGCTAACGCAAGAACTTCAGCCATTTGAGGGAACTTAGTGCTAGCTCAGAAAGGATTCCATCTTCATCATAAAAAAATAGCAAGATTACATAAAACTGTCATAAAATAGTGAGATCGAAATTTGAGCAAAATTTACATAAGAAAAAATCTGACCCTAGTGTTATCACTCAGGTTGTTCCCAAAAACCTGTGAGAAAAGGGAATACGGTCGAGGTAACCACTAACCAATCTTTTAGATGCAATTTCTAGCCAAATTGCATCCAGAGAGGGCTCTCTCTTTATAATTTAACTTTGTTTTTTGAAGTTTTTTATGCTAGTTATGATGTGCAGAGTTTTGTTTTAAGTTTGTTTGGATGGTGATTTTAAACAGAGCTGGGATGCAAGTCTGAAACAGTTTATTCCATTGGGAAAAGGGAGTCTATGAAGATGGACTGCTGAGTGTGTTTCTGTG
Source organism: Pinus taeda (assembly GCA_000404065.3). Classification (NCBI taxonomy): domain Eukaryota; kingdom Viridiplantae; phylum Streptophyta; class Pinopsida; order Pinales; family Pinaceae; genus Pinus; species Pinus taeda. The sequence continues at coordinate 43,070 of APFE031223715.1, forward strand.
ATGAAGGGCAATACTGCAGAGCAAGATAATCAATTTTGGAACAATATTGAAATCTAGAAATTGATGGAATGTAAGCCGGTGGGTGAAGGGCAATCAAGAATCCTTCATCATGATGGCAGAGGGAAAGTGCATGAATATTTTCAAGGAGCAGTAAAGAATTCATTGGCAATTTTCAAAGTGAAAGAATTAGTGGAAACAGAAGCATCTAAGAATTTCTCTTTATGCTAATTCTGAAGAAAACATAAATAACAGCAGGAATTGAACACAGAGTGTATTTAAACAAGTTTTGGGCTATTCTCTTTCCCTGTTGTTAAGATTATGAAACATATATGAAATTTGCAAAATTTGCAAACATAGAAAACACAAAACACGGTTTAGAATAACTTATTGATCCAAAGAAAGACACAAGAATTCTGTAGCAGAGCCCAAAACATCAGATCCACATTCAAACGGTCCAGCAGCAGTGCACTTTAAAAAATATTAGAGTTACAGCGTGGTCAAAAGAGGAAAATCACCAACCCCGAATACATTCCTTGGGGAGGTATTTATACAAAAAGAGAGTTACAAAATATCTTGTGGATAAGATATGAAGCAATAACTTCCTTCACCTACTCTGACAAAGGAATAAATGCAGAAATAAATGTAGGAGTAATTGCGGCTGTGCTGGATGCTTTAATTGACAAGATATTTTTGACTTTTCAATTTAGGAAGTCGGTTGGTAGCTGTGTCTTTACTTTGCATTCCTGCGTTGTTGTCCAGATCCTTTTACCTGCTCTTGATTTGGCTTTAACGCATCCTATTCCTCGCTTGACCTCCTTCCTCTATATCTGCCCCGTGTCTTGTTATTTGACCAAGTGTAGATAGATAGAAAGATCCAGATTACCTAGGTAAAATTTCCAGCATACACTGCCACCACTGGTCTGTAGGCAACTGATGTCTTTGTATTTTTACAAGTGTTTCATCAGCTTCAGTATACCTGTAAAAGTTAGGCTTGACCTCAAAAAGATGATTTATTTCATGTTCAATATAAAACAAATTTTCCAATTTGTCATATAAACTATGTCCGAAGGGAGGTCCTGTGTCTTTTGAAGTGCTTGATGATGCAGTGATTTGATTTGTAACATAAGTGTTTACCCTGTGAGCATACTGTTGATGTGATAACAGTCTTTGATTGTTGGTTAGTAAACTAGGTAGACCCTTCTGCAGCAAGAATGTGATTTTCTCTATGAAGGCATTAATCTCCATTTGCATCTCTTGGCACTTTCTTTCCAAAGTCTGTACAAAATTCCTCATTGTGAGCACCTTCTTTACTGTCAAAATGGTGCCTGTTTTGTCCGAGATCTCCAAAGCTCCTAGCTGTTCTTTAGTATGGGTATTCAAAAAATGGATCAATCTTTGGCCTGCTCAGGCATATTTCCCAATGATGCCCTGGCCCTTTGAATTTCCACTTGGGCCCTTTCTATCAATTCAATTTTTTCATGGATTGTTTGAATTGGTTGCCATTGGTCAGTAATAGACTGGCCAATCTTGGTCCACAAAATCATTTTAATGTCTGCTAGAGGTTTATGCAAGGTGAGATCCTTTTCCAATGATTTCACCTTGTTCTCCAGGGCCTTCACCTCTCTGGTTTTCTCTGCCACTGTTATTTTTGACTTGTCATAGCTCACCTCTAGTTTGGCTAGTTTTTCTTTTGCCTCTTTGAGCTCTGACATTTGGGCTTCTAGCTCCTTTACTGCTTTCATCATTTCTTCCATCCTCATGCTGGTCTCTGGCTCTGTTGTTGGTGCTGCTAAAGCATCTGTAGCTTCTGTACCTGTTGTTGATGTTGGCTCAGTGGGAGGGATTGCTACTGTGATTGTGGGGGGAGCAGAGATAATTGTTGGAGCTGTTTCAGGTGGCTGGGAGGTCGACTCTCCCTGCTTGGCTTGCAATTCTTTCTCCAACTCTTGCTCTATTTGAATTAGCCTCTGATTCATCCTCATTAGCAAATCCATTACATCCTCTTCTACTTTTTCTTGTGCAAGTTTTGTTGTTTGTGGATGCATGGTGACAGTCAGCTTCAATTGTTTTCTAAGGGCAGCAATATCTTCCTCCTTCTTCTTTATTAGTGCTTTGATGCCCTTGGCATCCTTGGGATCATGTCCCAGCTCAATAATTATCTCTTCTAGAGTATTTATTCTATTGTCTTTGGCTAAAGAAGAGATCTTCTCCAAATCCAATTGGGCAGATGTGTTACTTAATGATTCTTTCAATTGGTGGGCCAACATTGCTTTGTCTACCAATGTAGCATAGACCATTTCACCCGTTTGTTTGTGCAATTCTATTTGGTCCATTGGATGTATATCTTTGGAAAGGACCTCTAAATTGGTCCTTATGTAGTCAGCTGCAGACTGTGGTTGCTAAACCTTAGGCTTAAAATGAGTTAAGATCATTTTCTCCTCCTTAATGTCATAAGTTGCCATTAGTATTTGCTGTTTGGAGGGTGTCATTTTAAGAAATTGATCATACAGCTGAATTCTCAATGACTCATTTTGGGCCTTAATATCCATAAATGTTTGTTTGATATTTGATCGTTTCTTAGTTTGCGACCTTGAGGAGGAAACTTCCATCCCATGATGCCTCTCCACTTCTTGCCTGTGAGAGCTAGTGGACGTCTGTTGGCTGATGGCCCTCTCTCCTCTTGTGCTTTCTATGATTTCTTCCACAATGTTCTCTTCAGGTAGAGGATCTACCCTTTGTCTTTTGGCCTCTTGTTGTTCTATTAACCCACTTGCAGGTTTGGTCTCTTCTCAGTCTCTTTTCTTACTTCTTTCCTCAGGAAGAGGAGTCTGCAGTGCTGGTACTTCTGGTGCTTCTGCTTGTAGTGAAGGGGCTTTCCCTTGACTATGTTCCTTTGAGGTAGTTGGTTTTTCTTCCATTGTTTCTTGCTTTGTAACTACTATCTCCTTGCCCTTTGTTGTCCCTGTTGTTGGTGTAGTCCTTTCTTGGGAACCTTGTTGTGAAGTTGTAGCAGTTGATGAGCCTTCCCCGGTTTGCTGTGGTATTTTGAATGACACCTGCCCAAAAGAATATAAGTCAAGAGTTTTTTCTAGATTTTTCATAGTTTGTTCCATTTTATCTTCCTCAGTGAGCTCTTCAACTAGTGTGCCATCCACCCACTCATCTTGGTTGGAAAACTGTTCTATTTCAGGGATGCTGCAATGTTCATAGGGTGCCAGCCTATATTTTATCCTTCTTGCATTGATAAAGCCGTTTGGGTCATAGGGTACCCACTAAAAGCTTCTCTTGAGTTTGAGTGTTTGACCCAATATTTCATCAGCATACTTCCATCCCTCTTTCTTGTTCATGACATAGGGGCCTAACTAGTCTCTCAGTTTCAATTGGGCCTTTTTCTTTGTGCTATGGAAGTGAGTCAAATATGAATTGATGAATTGCCTGAAATATTCCAAGGCAAACAGTCTCATTGGCACATATCTTGGCAGCCTGTAGAGGCATAGCTCACAGCCATATATCCTGAGGATAGTGTGATTCTGGTAAAAGTACCAGCCACCTATTTTATAGTTTTTGGAGAGCTGTAGTATCTTTTGCATATCATATGTCAGTCTAGGAGGAGGAGTTCTCATCAGGAGAGAAGAGACTAGGTATACAAACATATCAATAAACTCACAATAAGAGTAGGGAGAGTTGTGGACTTCATGAAATATTGAGGTCCAAAAAATCACGGACCTCTTTTCCCCTTTATGGTCCAATTTTCTAATGGGGAGCTGGAAAATATCTGGCTGATAATATAAGAACAGATGATAGATATAGGATGAATATTTAAAGATTCCCTCCCTGTCTAGATTCAACAATTGGTCATGCATCTTGTTGGCAATAAATTTGGCATAGTTGTATTTGATAGCAGGGGGCTACCCTGGGGTAAATATAGACATTAAAACCAATATAGTTTCATCAATATGTTCACTTGTCTTGAACCCCAGAACAAAAGATATCATATCAAAAACTAATCTACCCACTTCATTGAAAGATGCATAGTGAAAAGGAGGTGGCTCGTTAGGCTGGCGATATGCTCTCATAAATACTTGGGCAATTCTGGTTATCTCTGAGCTGGAGAGTTTGGGACCTTCATCAAGCAAGAATTTCATAGTAAGAGGAAACTGGAGTTGGGTTGGTTTGAAGTTCAGCATTTGATTTATGAAGTCAGAAGTAATATGAAAGAGGGTAGTTCCAGATGGAGTCTTAACTGCCCTTTTAGTTGGCTTATAGTTCTCACAGCAGAGGTGAATTATCTCAGGGAAAATATTGACAGAGGGGAGGTAGTATATGGGTAGATTTGATTCCCATATGCCATAAACATCATTTTGGTTTAAGTAATTGTTTCTGAGCTCACCGACTACTTGCAAATGGTTTTGGTAGCCTACTAAGTCTTGGATTAGATAGTCTTTATCAGCTAAGGGCAGATGTTCCAATTCCTTGTGGGGTGCATTAAGAGGAGTAATATTCAAGGCTACTAGACCTTCCATAGCTCAATTCTTTTGCTTTTTAAAATTGGAATTTTTTGGCTCTATGTAAGAAAAATAGGTAAAACAATGGCTCTGTGGATTTTCTCTGGGAATTTCACCATGAAACTGGTTTGTTGGCTTGTATTTAGCTCCGTGAACGGAAATTAGCTGGAGAGACATGACCTGTGGGCTTCTTTGGCACAATGGGCAACAATTGTGGGCAAAAGGCAGTTTTCGGGGTTCCTTGGAGAATTTGCAAGGCCAAACGAGCTCAATTTTAGCTCAGTGTGTGGATTTATGGTGGATTTTGGCAAGACAGAGGTTATGGTGGGTAACACAGTGTTTCTTCCTCAAATTCCGGGTTCTGTGGGCAATTTTACAGAGAAAACCAATGAAAAACAAGGTTCGGGAGCAAATTTGTGTAAATACCTGTTTCAACGGCGGAATGGTCGATTTGCAGGTGACAAGACGAGCAGAGGGGCTGAGTTATGGAGTAAAAACCGCTGGGTGGTGGACTGTATGGTGAAAATGCTCTTTTGGATGTAAATTAGCATGCACGGGTCGCATAGAGAAACCAAGAGAAATGAGCGAAAATAACGTTTTTACCTCTTTTTACCCAATTTTTTGACTTTGGCGGGTTTTGGTCCACTTTGGTCTGATGACGTCAGCATTACGTAATTTTGTCGCATAGTGGGGTACGGATGATGACATGGCAGGTGACGTGGCGGGTGATGTGTTAGGTGATGTCAGCAGATAGACGGGCGGCAAAGAGGGTGACGTCATCAGATGACGTAGGCATGACGTCAGCGGGGAGGCGGTGGGGTGGTAAGCAGTATTCCCCACACCGCCTTTGGAGGGAAGTGGTTTTGGAGGAGGGGGCTCCAAACACGCCGGGTGCCTGACACACATCCTCGGTACGGCGGAAATACCGCCCATCCCCCGGACGCTATCGTTCGGCATATGAGGGCTTCCGATATCGCCGACAGCCGTTGGATCTGTCGACGATGATCGTACGGTCGGCGAGTGATGGAGGTAGCGGCGGTTTATCAGTGGGGGACCTGTTGTAATATATCACTTTTTGTAATGTTTTGCGGGGTTTATTTCATACTTTGGTTAAATGCGTTTTGGTGGTAAAATATGCGGGTGCAGCTATTTATTTAGCCAGAAGCTAAACAAGTCCTGATGGGACACGTGGAGGGTTGTTATTGGCCCCGGGTGGACCAATAACTCCCGATAAAAATTTGAAATATAGGTTATAGTTAGCCAAAGGTCGGAGTATTAGATATTTAGGGATTTTTGTGTATTTTTACATAGTAAGGGAGGGGAAATATTCACATAGGAGCTATATAATAGTGTTAGTAGGTTAATATGACTATGTGGAATGGATATGTATGGATGAAGGCTAAGTTTATAGAATGGAGACTTAGGCATGGAGGGAATGAAAGGATGTCAATTTATGAAGTTCTAGAAAACTTGGCAAAATGGAATAGAAACATTTTACACAAGAAATGTGGCTTGTTTTGCCTTGGTGAAAACATAGTTTCACTTAGTTTTTTCCATGAAATGAAGTGGACTAAGGGCAGTGAGCAGATCTCATTGTCCTTGGGGGGATGTTAGTAAGTGTTTTTTGGAAAAATGAGGAGGGAAATTAGTCATGCTCCATTTATTTTGTAACCACCTTGCCATAGCACCTTATGATTTTTATGAGATAAAACCTATTGCAATAGGACCAAATTTCCCATAAGCCTACTTCTACAACATCAAAACTGCCTACCCAGTCTAGTACACCTAACATTTTTTCTTCATTTTCATTAGGTCCATTTGAACTAGAAAACCCTGATTCTTCTCTTTTCTTTTAGTTACCCTCCTATCTAAGTCTACCCTTATCTCTTCCAGGGCTTAGATTTAAGCTGTTGAGACCCTTTGCTTCTCTACCTAACTACTTGTCTGCCAAGCTTGAGCTGTTTGTATAGACCTTTATTCTCTATTCTAAGACAAGTAAATTCAAACATGATCTAGCTAGGATTAGACTGTCTGGCTATTCATCAACTGTGGCAAGAGTCAACCACCTGTACATAATGAAATTCTTCAAAATATGGAACCTTTGCAGCATGGAAAAGATGAACATATTTGGGACTTCTCCAACCAATCATGAAAAATGAAGCCTATTGGTATAGGAAGCTAACAGCAGCTCCACTTGGGGATGGATTTTCCTAGTGAAAAGTCAAGAACAGCATGTCAGATGGCCTTATATTCAGTTCTTGTTGTATTATGAAATTTCTCCTGTGTTGTTACAAAATGGTTCCTCTGCAATATCTGTATTTCTCATGAAACTCATTTCAATAATTGCAGCTCTGTTTTGGGTACTCTGTTTGATTATTTCTCATCATTTTCACAGCTCCCAAGTCTGCTTCTTTAGCTTCTTCTGATGGGCTTAAAATACAATACCCAAAGGTGTCCCAATTCCTTGTCCTTTCCACAAAATTTGTTGTCACCTATTCCCTATCCTATTGTTGTAATAAACTGCAGAAAGTAAACCCTATTATGTACAAAATTAAAGTGCTGGTATTTTTAACAAAGTGGATCAAAATAATGCTTCAGCATTCTGCCATTGACTGGTCCATCATCTGCCTCTGTACCATCCAAGCTTTTCAAAAAGTAGGTGTTGTTTCCTTGTACAGTATGAATGATAAATGGTCCTCTCCACAAGAAATCAAATTTTCCATGTTTTCCCCTATCTTCTCTTCTGGAATCCCACTTTAAAACTTTATCCCCAATTAAAAAATCCTCTGCTTTTATCAAATATCTATTTCAACTTTTCTTGTAGAACTTGAGATCTGTGATAGACCTCCTCTCTTGTCTGCTGCAAGTGAATAGTTTGATTGATCCTTCTCTAAATATCATTAGGTTCTGCCTGTATCTCTTGTAGCAACTTTATCACTGGGATTCCTAAAGAAGAAGGGAATACTTCCTCCATTCCATAAACCAATTGATAGGGACTGGTCCCAATAGATCTTTTAGTGGTCAATCTGTCTGCCCATAGTGCATTTACAAGCTTTTTATGCCAATTTTTCTTGTTCTCCTCCAAGATTTTCTTAATGATGTTGATCAAGCTCTTGTTGGAGGATTCAGCTAGGCCATTACCTTGAGGGTAATAGGTTGTAGAATGGCCCAAGGTAATGTGGTATTTATGACAGAAATTAATCATTCTCTTAGACTTAAAGGCAGCAGCATTGTCTGTAATAATTTTCTCCGAGCAGCCAAACCTAGACAAGATGTTGGTCTCAAGGAATTGCATGATTACTGAGTCATTGGCTTGCCTACAAGGGATGGCTTCTATCCACTTGATAAAATAGTCTGTAGCAGTCAAAATCCATTTGTGCTAGCCAGAGGATGAAGGGTGGATTTCCCTAATGAAGTCTAAACCCCATTGTTGAAATGGTTTTTCAGTGGAAATGGGCTTGAGGGGCAGAGGCAGCAAGTTTTTCTTGCCTTCAAAAATTTGGCATTTGTGGCAAGAAGTTACATATTTTTTCACATCAGCAAATAGGTTGGGCCAATAAAATCCAACCCTTAGGATTTTATCAGCAGTTGATTTCCAATATAAATGTCCACCACAATCCCCTGCATGAAATTCTTTAAGTACATTGTCAGTTTCTTTTTTGATTAGACAATTTAATAAAACACCTTCATAGTTTTTCCAAAAGAGAGCATGATCTAAAATGTAGAACTTGGAAGCTTTCATTTTCAAAAATATTTTCTTAGTTCTGGATAATCCTGGAGGAGCTTGCAGGTTTAATAATACAAAAGATATGTCAGCATACCAAGGTGATTGTAAAAAGGCTTGATTGATCTGTGGGGTCGCCATCTTCTGCTCATTATCCAGTTGATTTATGTCAAGGGCTTGAAAGTTAGTTTCAATCATGAGTTTAGCTAGTCCTTGTCCTTTTATCAGTTTTGTTGGTTTAATTTCAATGTCATATTCCAGTATGGTAGCTATCCATTTGCCCCTTTTTCCTTCAATGCCTTCTTAGGTCAGGATGTCTTTAACAACAGCGTTGGGAACATAAGCAATCACATGAGAGTACAAGATGTAAACTCTAAATTCCTTGATGGCCTTTACAAGTGCATATGCTTGTTTCTCCATGATCTGATATTTGAGTGGAGCATCTCTAAGGGCTTTGCTAAAGAAGGCTATGGATTTTTCACATCCCTGGTCATCTTTTTGAAGCAAGACAACAACAATTGTATGTTCTGATGCACATGAGAATATGATAAATTCCTTGTCAAAATTTGGGCTTGTGAGGATTGGTGTTTGAGTCAAAGCGTTTTTTATTTCTTCAAAAGCTTGCTTAGCTTCTATTGTCCACTTAACCTTGGAGTCTTTTTTCATCATGTTGTTCAGAAATCATATAAGCTCGGCCATATTTGGTATAAATCTTCTAAGAAAATTGATCTTTCCCAAAAAAGCTTGTAGTTCTTTAATGTTTCTAGGGTGAGGGACTAGCAAGATAGCTTATATTTTGTCCGGATCAATTCTAATGCCTTCTTTAGAGATGATATGACCCAACAATTTTCCTTCTTCTAGGCCAAACAATGATTTTTTAGGATTTAGCGATATACCATATTTTCTGCAAATTAAGAATACTTGCCTGAGATGATCTAGGTGTTCTTGATATGATTTGGAGAAAGCTGTAAGGTCATCTAGGTAAATGACTAAAAAGTCATGGATTTGTTTAGCAAAAGCAATATCCATGGCTCTTTGAAAAGTTGCTCCTGCATTCTTGAGTCCAAAAGGCATTTTTACATATTTGAATGTCCCCTAAGGGGTTGTGAAAGCAGTTTTATCTTGGTCATCCGGGTGCATTAGGATTTGATTGAAGCCTGAGAATCCATCTAACAGTGATATCCTTGAAGCACCCACTACCCTTTGCATAATGTGATCCATTTTGGGTAAAGGATAATTATACTTTAAAGAGACATTGTACAAATTTCTTAAATCAACACATAGCCTTATCTCCCCTGTCTTCTTTCTAGTGGGAACTAAATTTGAAACCCATTCTGAAAATCTGATTGGAGCTATAATTCCAGCTTCATACATTCTCTTAACTTCTTTCTCAATCAAAGGGAGCAGCACAGGGTTGACCCTCCTAAGTTTCTGTTTGAAAGGTTTTTGGTTTTCTTTGAGAGGTATGGTGTGTTGGATGACTGCAGTATCATAAGACTTTAGGTCCTCATAACTCCATGCAAAGACATCTTGAAATTGTTTGAATAGTTCAATATAATTGAGTTTTTGGTCAGGAGGCAGAGCTTTGGACAATTTTATCATTTTGGGATTTTCTGAACTTCCTAAATTACGGTCCTCAATTTCTGCGTTTAATGGCTGCATTTTAGGTTTCCTAGAGATGTCATTTGAGTCAAAAATGTCCTCTAAAGGAGTGAGGCCTGTGGGTAGGAAATTAGCCTTCAACTCAATGACTTCACATTCTGCTGCAATTGCATCCTCACCTTCTTTTTCTTGAAGTGCCTGTAAATCTGTTTTAGTGAACTTAGTGGGATGTAGAATTTGGTTTGTTGTTTCAGCAGAGATATGTGTTTCAACTTTGTCTATTTGATTGCTTTCATCTATTGTGTTAGTATCCATTTTTTTGTTTGAAAACTCCTCTTTCAAAGTCAGGAAATTGCACGAAGCTATTATGAGGCTATCATACACTATTAAAAAGTCATTGTGTGCAGTGATGGAAGTGAATAAAAAGATTAAAACCCAAACCCATCATAACTCTCCCATTGCTTTGAAAGGAAGGTGAAATTCTTAAGTTTGGAGATGACCATCATAACTCTCTCATTGTTTTGAAAGGAAGATGAGATTCTAAGTTTGGAGATGTGAAGGCGTTGTCTACTTGTTAGACTTTTTGGTAGGAATTTGGTGAAAAAATTGTTGGCATTATGATACAAGTGTTGTCCTTGATGGCAACTCACACAGATGACAGATCATAGTGCAGCAGGTTAGTAGCAAAGATTTGATGATCAGACTACAAAGGATGAAGAAAGAAGAGTATATACGCAGGTTCACTATATACCAAGTCGCGTACATACGCAGGTTATACGCAGGTTCACTATGTACCAAGTCGTGTAAATACGCAGGTTCGCTATATACCAAGTAGGGTATACACACAGGTTATACATGCAGGTTCACTATATACAAAGATGCGTATACACGCGAGATTGCTGATCAAAAGTCGCGTATGTGTATGCACGCACTTTCATGCATGGAAAAGCGAATACATGTGGGAAAGCTTATTTTTGGGTCCGTGGTATTTAGACCTATGGTTTTGGTCCTTGGTATTGCGTCCAAAGTGTTGAACCCGGGTATTGGGTCCCTAGTATTGGTTCTCAATGGTTTTGGACCATGGTATTGGGTAAGGCTAAGACTATAAAAGGAGAAGAAGATCATTAGGCAAATGCATTGAGAAAGTCTTGAATATCTGATGAAGTATGAGATCCAGTATGCAGGTTATGGGTTCATGATGCTTTGCTTGATCTAAGCTAAGGAGGAATCTAAGCAGTTGATGGAGAACAAGATCTAAGGATAGATCGGGATCTAATGGTTTGGAATAAATCATCTCTATATGGTTTGATTATGCTTATTTTAGATCTGTATACTGACGCATGTAATGTTCTGTAAATGTTATGATCTGGGTATAACTCAAGTTTGGAATAGCTGCAAATCATGAATGAATATTTACAGACATATACGCTGATTGACTATGATAAAAGCACGTACCTACGCAAGTTAGAAACATCTAAGTAGTGTATACCATATGAGTTATGATGTTTGAAGTTACAAGTGTTTCTGGTTGTTGATGAGTTCTGATGACTGTTTACTGGTGTCAGTATTCTGCATATTCAGTTTGGTTGATTGTGTTTAGCTTCAATGTTGATGGATGAGATCTATAATGGATCAGGATCATAATGACTTATCTTTATGTGATCTGATGGACTAGATCTGGTTGCTAACATGTGTATTATCCTTGTATATGTAATGATCTGGGTATGTCTGAAGTCAAGAAGTGCAGCGAAGTTATAAGTAAGTAATTGATGACATATACGCTGGTTCTCTTTGGTGAAGTTGCATATACACGCTGGTTCGGCTCTTCCAAGTAGCGTATGCACTCTGATGCATGACTTTTGATGATATAGCTAGAGCTGAATGTTGTTGCAGAGTTCTGTGTTCTGCTCTGTGTTCTGGTGATTGCAATTTATTGACAGGGTTTCAGTGATTCAGTATTGGGTGATTCAGAGATTGATGATGCTAGTGTTGATTGATTGTGTGCTTCAATGATATTAATGGGTCTAGTATGAAAATTGGATGAAACGTGGCCTTTAGATTATGATGTTTTGTTCCATGAGTATCCAGTCTGAAAACTTATGAAACGTAGTACCTGGAGGAAGAAAGAGAAGGTTGTAGCCTTCTGTAGGTCGGCACCTACGTACTAGTACATTAGCTAGTACAATAGCTAAGGGGGTGGTAGCTCCCTTCCAGTAGCAGCTAGAAAACGAGTAAAGGTTGGAGCATTTCAGTAGGTCGGCACCTACGTACTAGTAAATGGATCTGCTAGTACAAGAGCTAAGGGGGTTGTAGCTCCCTTCCAGGAGAGTCTGGAGAATGAGAGAAGGTTGTAGCCTTCTGCAGGTAGAAGCCTGTGTACTGGTATAAGACTGCACCAGTACAGACCTTTGTAAAAAAGTTTCTTATTAAAAGAAGATTGAGATGACTTCAGCAGTGGTTTTCACCCACATTGGGTTCCACCTACATCATGGTGTTCATGTGTGCTTCTTGTGTGTGATGATCTGTTTATTTTACTGCTCCTGTTTACATTTTCATATGGTTAATAATGGTATGATGCCTCATTAAGGATCAACTAACTGAATCATAAGTTTATGGATATCGCGTGTTGCATACAACAGTGCGTATACACGCGGTTTTCCTTAACTGAAGTAAATATGTGAAATAATATGGAAATGAAAAAGTTATTTGATGATAATACTGATTCACCCCCCCCCCCCGCTCAATATTATTTCCAACAATTAGTATCAGAGCAGGTCCTTTGGTAGAAGCTTGATCGCTTGAAGGAGATCCATAGACCAATGGGAAAGAAGCTTAAGAAGAAAGCACCTAAGAAGAAAAAGACATCTCAGAAGAGCTATGACAGTGGGAGAATCGATTGGGGAATATGTGGAAGAAGCACTTCAGATTCAGAATCACTTCAGAATGAAGATGAATAAGCAAAAGAACTAGTAGGTATGAATTTGTTATACTCTGGTGATACATTTATCCATCCATTTGAAGATGATGAAAGTGATAGCGAAACAACTGAATTTTCTCTTATGGGTGAGAAAGAAAGATATCAAATAGAGGCAGAATTTAAAAGGCTTACAGACAAAATTAGAGATCAACAAGATCTATTGAACAAAAGGGAATGTGCCTTCAGAGAAGAAGCTACCAAACTAAAAGCTCAACTAGAGGAAGGAACCAAGGTAAGGAAGTTATTCAAGTACAAGGAAGATCAATGTCAAAAGCTGCAGGATGAAGTGACATCATTAAGAAATGAAGTCAATGAAAGGAGCACAACAATCAAGAAACTCAGAGATAGATATAGTTACTATGAAAGTCTTGAAGCTACGATCCTCTCGCTAAAAGAAGATCTTGAAGAATCAAAAAGGCAAAATAAAGAACTACTCCAAGCTCTTGAAAAATAAGAAAACAAAGTTCTTGAACTAAGACATCAGTTGGAAGAAGGAAGAAAACATGAAGAAGTAATATCATGAAAAGGAGGAGCAACATCAGGTTGAGGTAAATATTCTTAAAGATAACTTAGAAGAAAAGGATAAGCTCTTACGATTTCAAGATAGTACTAAGATCTTGGATGATATTCTTAGTAGTCAAAGGTCTCCTGCTATCAAAACAGGTCTTGGTTTTCATGAATCTGTTGAAGGAGAATCTAGTTCACAAAGTAAGACAAGGGACTCTAATGTAAAATCTGAAATGCTCAACAAGGAGATGAGAGGTCCATCCCATCAACAACCAAGGAAAGAAATTCTTCAAAGAAAACCTTTTATTCCTACCTATGGAAATAACAGTCGGTCAATTCCTCAAATGAATAATGTTGAATGTTATGTATGTCAAAATCTTGGACATGTTGCAGCCAGATGCAGAAGAAGAATGGTTCAAGACTATCACTTAGAAAGATCATCACGTTCCAGGTACTTTAAGGGATATTGCTTTGCTTGCAATATGTTTGGTCACAGAGCTGTTGATTGCTCTAGAAGGAATATGAAACATGTAAGATGTTATGCATGTAACAAGCTTGGACATACAACAAAGGAATGCAAGAACAAAGTACGGGCACCTTACCAAAAGGAGAAAACATCATCACACTTGAAGATATGGAAGAAGAAGGAAGTACAATCAGAAAGATGTGGCACAACACAATATATAGACATAACAGACTCAGAGGGACCTGAAAGTGCAAAACTTCAGTGTCCTAAATCTCATACGCAAGTTTGATAAATGGAAGTTGCGTATATACGCGAGTTGGTTACTGCATGGTCGCGTATAGGTTAGTTTGAGGAAAAGCAGTGGGACAGGCTCAGGAAAAGGGGTCTGATATGATTCAGTCCATTATTTGCTTTGTTTCATAATGGTTACAATCTGTTGATGTTGTGTGGAAATGTCTTGATACTTGTAAGATGTTTAAAAATGATTTGATCTTAACTTGTGGATGATGATGCCTTGATACTTCCTGCTGATATATGCATGATCAGGTCTGACAGTAAACAAGATGGCACAGGTTCAGGGGGAGCATATGCTTTTAATAATGCATTGTTAGCATTATGGTTAGTAGTCTTTAGTGATGATGCTTATATGGCTAAATGATATATCTTGCTATGATATGGTTATGAGTTGTCCATGAGAAAATCTCATATGATTCTTGGGGTTACATAATTGATGTTCAGATCAGATTTGTGGTTGATTCTCTAATGATGCATATATGGTGCTTACATGGTGATCTTCATAAGGATAAGGAGAAGTACAAAGCTTGATACACATCTTCATTACTTGATGATGAGTCACTCATATGCTGCTGTTGTCATATGCATAAAGATCATATAATACAGTTATGATGCAAGATTCCTATAGTTCTTGGCACTCATGTGGATAAGGATTGTTGTTGTTGATGATATCAAGAAGTCTTGACAAATGATCTTGAGCTCAAGATACATAGTGTTGGATACATGAATGATTACTCAAAGTTTCATTGTTGGAGAGATGATGATGATGAGTTCTTACCTATATAATGATAGGTTGATACTTACATATGTTGATTGATGCAGATGTTCCCAAGTGATGATACTTGGATCATGCAGATCTTGATGTTGATGATATGGCTATGGTGTTTTTCAAATACGATTTTGTATGTCATATGCAGAATTCTGTTCAAAAGGATGAGTTGATGCAGACATACCTTGTTATAGGTTATGAACATATACAGGTTGTTGGTCTAGATGTTGTTGTCAGATGATTATGGAGCAGATCATACATTGTGTATGATAGTTGTTGATGACTATCATGATCTTATTTAGATGTTTGGTCTCTA
This sequence comes from Pinus taeda, assembly GCA_000404065.3. Lineage (NCBI taxonomy): Eukaryota > Viridiplantae > Streptophyta > Pinopsida > Pinales > Pinaceae > Pinus > Pinus taeda. Next base: position 58,230 of record APFE031223715.1, read on the forward strand.
TTATAAATGTCATGTAAAGGTCATATCAAGCCTCATGATGTAATAGTTTGTCTCTATCTATTGTAGTCATTTGATGAATCACTTTTGGTCATATGATGTAATTTGTACCCCCACTATGCATGAGAAGGATGATGTAATATTTTAGTCATGTACAAACATTTGGTATCTAGTGTATACCCACTTGGTTGGGTGGATGAGTTAATATTGTATATCCCCACTTGGTTGGGATATGGATGTATGTATGAGTCTTTGGTGATATGAAGGTCATTTATGATAGAGTCATATTCTTCTTGTAGAACATCGTTTTGCAGACCTTGCTTACAGTCACGGGGAGCATGAACAACATACTTCAGCAGAGCAGAGATTTCAGCATGTACTCAGAGGGAGCATGGACAGATTGGTACACCTTGGCATACACAAAGGGGGAGCTCATTCAGAGATTTCAGCAGGTACTAAGGGGGAGTATGGACAGCGGAATGTTTATCAAGGAAAGAGAATATCTTGATTCGCCCTTTGCCCTTGATGTCAAAGGGGGAGAGTGATTTGGTGTTGTTGTCATCAAGTCCAAAGGGGAAGATTGTTGGCATTATGATGCATGTGTTGTACTTGATGGCAACCCACTCGTAGAAGAACAACTCACTTATATATAACTAGATGAATCTACAGAAGAGATATCAGATGTGACAGAATACATGGGATGCAGGACAGCTCAAAGGAATCAAATGACAGTTCTTAGTACAACAAGTTAGCTTTGCCATCAAGTCCAAAGGGGGAGATTGTTGGAATTATGATACAAGTGTTGTCCTTGATGGCAACTCACACAGATGACAGATCATAGTGCAGCAGGTCAGTAGCAAAGAGTTGATGATCAGAATACAAATAATGAAGAAAGAAGAGTATATATGCAGGTTCACTATATACCAAGTCGTGTACATACATAGGTTATATGCAGGTTTACTATGTACCAAGTCGCATATATACGCAGGTTCGCTATATACCAAGTAGGGTATACACGCAGGTTCACTATATACAAAGACGTGTATACACGCGCGATTGCTGATCAAAAGTCGCGTATGCGTATGCACGCACGTTCATGCACGGAAAATCGCGTACACGTGGGAAAGCTTATTTTTGGGTCTGTGGTATTTAGACCTATGGTTTTGGTCCTTGGTATTGCGTCCGAAGTGTTGAACCCAGGTATTGGGTCCCTAGTATTGGTTCTCAATGGTTTTGGACCATGGTATTGAGTAAGGCCTAAGACTATAAAAGGAGAATAAGATCATTAGGCAAATGCATTGAGAAAGTCTTGAATATCTGATGAAGTATGAGATCCAGTATGCAGGTTATGGGTTCATGATGCTTTGCTTGATCTAAGCTAAGGAGGAATCTAAGCGGTTGATGGAGAACAATATCTAAGGATAGATCGGGATCTAATGGCTTGGAATGAATCATCTCTATACGGTTTGATCATGCTTTTTCTAGATCTGTATATTGACGCATGTAATGTTCTGTAAATGTTATGATCTGGGTATAACTCAAGCTTGGAATAGTTGCAAATCATGAATGAATATTTACAGACATATACGCTGGTTGACTATGATAAAAGCGCGTACCTACGTAGTTTAGAAACATATAAGTAGTGTATACCATATGAGTTATGATGTTTGAAGTTACAGGTGTTTCTAGTTGTTGATGAGTTCTGATGACTATTTACTGGTGTCATTATTCTGCATATTCAATTTGGTTGATTGTGTTTAGCTTCAGTGTTGATGGATGAGATCTATAATGGATCAGTGTTAGGCCCCTATACTACTAGTGTAACCCCTTATTGTTATTAGTACAACCCACTTATTATATTGATGTACCCATGTAGTGCCCATATTGTTACTATTGTGCCCCATAGAAGCCCACTATTGTTATTATTGTGCCCTTACATTATT
>APFE031223715.1:65787-94242 GCA_000404065.3 Pinus taeda
CGTCACAAAGGTTCTGAAATAAACCACAGCAGAGGACAAAAGGAGAAGGATGCCAAGGCAATTGGCATACAGAGAAAGTTAAGCAAAGAGGAATATGAGAGGGAGAAGGCTGAGATAGCAGTTTAGCTTGGGGTATTAATGGAGATGTTGCAAAGAAATGAGGAAGACCAGAAGCGTGGTTATGTCATGAGAAAGAAGGTGAGGTGGCAGAGACTACAAGAGAAGTGGAATCATCAGGTAAATTTGCAGTTGATAAAGGAACTAAGGGAACTTGAACAGGTTATAGATGCCAGACAAAAGAAAGAGAAGCTCGAAACAGTTGAGCTACAGCAAAAGGAAGATGCTGAAGAAGATGTTGAAGTTTCGATATGTTACCCAGAGAGTGGACCATTACTTTTTGAAAGTGATGAAGAGCTGGAGGAGTTGAATCATATGAATGATTCGAAGCAGCCCGAAGACTTGATGACTGAAGCATCAAATAAGACCGTAAGGTCTTGTGATTTTAAAACTAACGATTTGTGTGTGATTGCAGGTTTGGAAGAAGAGGAAGAACATCTACTGAAGGATGTTAAAGAAGATTTAGCAGAAGAAATACCATGTGATAATGAGACAATAACAAATGAGGAAATGGAAGATCGTGTAAATTTTCCGAATTCCACTCCAAGTAAAATCATTGAGTTATATAGAGAATTAGACTTTCAAAGGAGGAAATTGGAAGAACAGAGGATGAATGTCCAGGATAGATTGCTGATGAAGGATGACAAAGCAGTTGTCATAAATGATAATCAAGATGAAATTGCAGGGGACGAGCAAAGGAATGTTGCAGAGGGAAAGGAAGTTTGGGAGGCCGCAACATTCATATTGACAGCTAGAGCAACATGTGAGGCGACATTTATAGTAGCAGCAGCAGAAAAGGTGATCAAAACAAGTGAAGATCAAGCAAGAATGACAGTTCAGCAATCAAGAGATGGAAGCAATCAGCAGACAGAGAACATACTGGACAAAGAAATTGAGTTGATAAGGAGGTTAATGATAAAGACATCCCAGAGAAAGTCAGCTGAAAGAAAGAAAAAGAGCGACAACAAGGGAATGACAGTGAAAGATTGCAAGAGCAGAGCAAGTGGAGCACTACAGCACAAAATATGGAAACCTGGAAGACAACAGCAGATGACAACAGTAGTAAAGCAATCAACAAGCATGTAAGGATTACAAAATAAAATTTGGGATCCATGAGGAGATATCCAGACTTATGACCAGGTGGTCATGAATTTTCTTACATGGGGAGTCTGATGCAGGAGCAGCAAGACCTTTTTCTCCATTTGTAAATATGGGGTGTGATAATATTAATTTGTAAATATGGGGTGTGATGATTTTTAATATTTTATTAATTAATTTGAATTAAATAGGAGAAGGTGAGGATTTATGTTAATATCTTTTTATTAATAAAAGGATATGAGGAAATTTAATTAGTTGAAAGATTTAGGGATAAAGATCTATCCTTTAGGGATGTTGAGTGATTTAGGGGTTTGTTGAGGAATTGAAGGGATTGAGCATTTAATTAAATGATTTTTTTAAATTGTATAAATAGGAGGGCTTTTTGAGAGAAAACAATAGAGAAAAGTGAGAGGAGTAGAGAGCTGGTTGGGAACAACCAAGGCTGTGAGCCTTTGGTAAATTGTAAGGGCCATCAATCTGGAATATCAGGCCGAACAAAAGTTGTAAGTTATTGTTTTGATTTCAGGATTGTAAGGTTCGATTTATGGAGTGGTATATATTTTTTCTGCAATTGGATTCTAAATGGAGAATGCCCCTTTCTATAATCTGGTAGTGAAATTATTGTGAATGCCATTAAATGAAACAAAATAGGAAATCGATCTGAATAATTGATACTTGAATTTCTGTGTGAAGCACATAAGGGGAAAGGGTCGATTCAGTGAAAATTCGATCTACGTGGGAATATAATCCCATATGCATAAGCGTAATTACTTAATTAGAGGTGTGAAGGATTCGTTGTAGATGTGCATGAATTTTAATGATGTTTCTGCGAAGAAATATCGAACCAATAATAAATGGCTGAATTGCGCATGAACAGAGTCTAAATCACTATCATTAATGTGTTGGTCTTCTGTCCAAAAATAAAGATTGACATGATATATGACCACGTCTTGAAATCATTTTCAGGAGAACTTAAATTTGTATCGGTTCTGCATTAAAATACATAGTTTGACTGCGCTAGTGGTATTGAGTGGCATCTTTTGTTGACATTGGGAACAGGAAATTCAAACTGTGTTTTGGCTTGACATACATATTCTTGTTCTGTAGTGCGAATATGTGAGATGGAGATTACTATATGAGTTAAGATGACGTTCTGGAAAACAAAGAACTAAGTGCAGAATCGATTCCTCTAAATCGAATTTCCAAAAAAATGCAGGAGCAACATTATCCAGTTCTGAAATCATACTGTAGAAGTTTTTTATGTTAATGAATTGATGGCGCGGAGAATTTCATTATTAATTTGAGTATGTGGTGAAATTATGGCGCTAAGTTTTAATGTAGAAGAATCAACAAGAAGTCGATATGAAAATGCCACGAGAAGGATCGATCTACAATGATGATAATTGCAGAGTGAAAACGTGGAAGATGATAGTCTGAACAGAGGTAAGAGAATTTGCGAGATTTCAATATTTAAATCTGATTGAATCAACTGTAAATATTGAAAGGAAATACTTGTGTATCACTGGGTACGCTATAAGAGAAAGGGCGCACATATATTTGGTGCTTTGACTGGTTGAAACAGGTAAATTTATGCATGCAAATGATATTGGTATTGTTTGTTATGTCTGCTTGAGGTCGAAAAGCATAAGTTCATTCTTTTGATTGAACTCAGTTATAAGTCATACTTGAGCATTGATGTTGAATGGAAATGATAGCAGGGCGCATCCTTTTCTTTGAGTTTTGATTTAACTCTGGCGTTATAAGAATGAAAGTATGTGAGTTGGAATGATAGTTATCAAGGAAACTTGGGATGGTGTGTATTAATAATGGTTGTTTGTAACAAAGAAGCTTTCATATAGATGATGAAATTGCCGTGTATTGAGAAAAAGTTGAGGCGCATGCTTGTATATGAATGTATGGAAAAGATCCTGGTTATTTGTAGGCCTAGCCTGCGTCAGATTATGTTATGACCCCTTAGACTCCTATATATAGAGAGGAGGTATTTTCATTTGAATCATCCAAGAATTGTTCATTTATGTAATGTAAAGGAGGTTGCCCCCTCGAAGAGGCTGAATTCTAAGGCGTTGATCTATCTTTTCTATCTTTTCTTGAGCTGGTTTCATAACAATCAGGATCATAATGACTTATCTTTATGTGATCTCATGGACTAGATCTGGTTGCTAACATATGTATTATCCTTGAATATGTAATGATCTGGGTATGTCTGAAGTCACGAAGTGCAGCGAAGTTATAAGTAATTGATGACATATACGCTGGTTTGCTTTGGTGAAGTTGCGTATACACGCTGGTTCTCAATGGTTTTGGACCATGGTATTGAGTAAGGCATAAGGCTATAAAACGAGAAGAAGATCATTAGGCAAATGCATTGAGAAAGTCTTGAATATCTGATGAAGTATGAGATCCAGTATGCAGTTTAGGGGTTCATGATGGTTTGCTTGATCTAAGCTAAGGAGGAATCTAAGCGGTTGATCGAGAACAAGATCTAAGGATAGATCGGGATCTAATGGCTTGGAATTAATCATCCTTATACGGTTTGATCATGCTTATTCTAGATCTGTATACTGATGCATGTAATGTTCTGTAAATGTTATGATCTGGGTATAACTCAAGTTTGGAATAGCTGCAAATCATGAATGAATATTTACAGACATATACGTTGGTTGACTATGATAAAAGCATGTACATACGTAGGTTAGAAACATCTAAGTAGAGTATACCATATGAGTTATGATGTTTGAAGTTACAGGTGTTTCTGGTTGTTGATGAGTTCTGATGACTGTTTACTGGTGTCAGTATTCTGCATATTCAGTTTGGTTGATTGTGTTTAGCTTTAGTGTTGATGGATGAGATCTATAATGGATCAGGATCATAATGACTTATCTTTATGTGATCTGATGGACTAGATCTGGTTGCTAACATATGTATTATCCTTGTATATGTAATGATTTGGGTATGTCTGAAGTCATGAAGTGCAGGGAAGTTATAAGTAAGTAATTGATGACATATACACTGGTTCGCTTTGGTGAAGTTGCATATACACGCTGGTTCAGCTCTTCCAAGTAGCGTATGCACTCTGATGCATGACTTTTGACTATGTAGTTAGATATGAACGTTGTTGCAAAGTTCTGTGTTCTGATCTGTGTTTTGGTGACTGCATTTTGTTGATAGGGTTTCAGTGATTCAGTATTGGGTGATTTAGAGATTGATGATGTTAGTGTTCATTGATTGCGTGCTTCAAGGATATTAATGGGTCCAGTATGAAAATTGGATGAAACGTGGCCTTCAAATTATGATGTTATGTTCCATGAGTATCCAGTCTGAAAATTTATGAAACGTGGTACCTGGAGGAAGAACGAGAATTTTGTAGCCTTCTGTAGGTAGGCACCTACGTACTAGTACATCATCTAGTACAAGAGCTAAGGGGGTGGTAGCTCCCTTCCAGTAGCAGTTGGAAAACGAGTAAAGATTGGAGCATTTCAGTAGGCTGGCACCTACGTACAAGTAAATGGATCGGCTAGTACAAGAGCTAAGGGGTTTGTAGCTCCCTTCCAGGAGATTCTGGAACACGAGAGAAGGTTGTAGCCTTCTGCAGGTAGAAGACTGTGTACTGGTATAAGACTGCACTAGTACAGAACCTTAGTAAAAAGAAGTTTCTTATTAAAAGAAGATTGAGACGACTTGTAGCAGGTGGTTTTCACCCACATTGGGTTTCCACCTTATATCGTGGTGTTCATGTGTGCTTCTTGTGTGTGATGATCTGTTCTATTTTACTGCTCCTATTTATTGTTCATATGGTTAATAATGTTCTAATGCACTCATTAAGTATCAACTAACTGAATCATAAGTTTACTGGATATACGCTTGTTGCATTACACACAGTTGCGTATACACACGGTTTTCCTTAACTGAAGTAGCGTATATGAATCTTAATATGGAAATGAAAAAGTTATATTGATTGATAATATTGATTCACCCCCCACCCCCCCCCCCCCCCCCTCTCAGTATTAATTTCCAACAAAATTGTTGTCGAATTTTGATTTTTGCTATTTAATTGGTTTTTTGATTGCATATATGGATTCAACGCCATGAAAAACTCGTGGGAAATTTGGGTTGTGAAGAATTCACCCCTCAAGCATGTGATTCCAATAAACCCTGTTGGATTTTGAGCAAATTAGATCGAAAAATAAGACTTAAAACTTTCTAAAAAGTCTAACAAATAGGCCCGCGCTTTTGTTATATGGGATTATTTTTAATAAAATATATATTTTTAATTGTAAATTGCAAATTTATTTTTGTTTTTTAGTTAATTTTATTTGAAATTGAGTTAACATTAGTTAAAATTCTATATTTAAATTGTTCAATTTACAATAAAGTATTGAATTTATTTGTATGTTTAAAATATTTGAGCAAATTAGACAGAAAATAATTGGAAAACCTTCCAAAAAAATATAACAAATAACTTGCACCTTTGTTATATGGGATTAGTTTTTATGTATTATTTTTTCATAAAATATAAAATTTAATTGTAATTGTAAATTGTATTTATTTTTTAATTAATTTTATTTGAAATTGAATTAAAATTAGTTAAAATTCTATATTTAAATTGTTTAATTTACAATAAAATATTGAATTTATTTATATGTTTAAAATATTATTTTTTGTAACCATGGCATGACTACATTTTCATCATGTCCAATATATCACATCGATCAGGGTGTTGAATTGAACTCGTGACTTTAAATCAAGTAATCCCTTAACAGAGCACTCGATCACTATGTATCCAAGACCCCATGGACTATATGTTTAAAATATAATTTAAATAATAAAAATGATAATTTAGTTAAAATATATATATAATATTTTTGGTAAGATGAAACTATTAATTGGAATACATAGGTGTATAACAAGGATTATATTTATTTTGGTAGGTTGTATTGGAAGACATGACCATAACAAACAAATAAAAATCCTTAATGAAATATTAAAAATTATATATCTTACAATTAAATTATTATTATTGTTTTTCTTAATTTCAAAAAAATAATATTATTTTTTAAAAATCACTAATTTAAAATTATAAATAAAACAATTATAAATAGGGTCAAGGATTGGGTCAACTAACTCAATTAATATCATATGCCTCGCTCGATGTTTCCATTTATTTAGGTTGCCAAAATTATGATGGAATGACCTACCCAAAGTACTATCATCAAAATGAAGCCAAGTGCATGGTAAATTTTCCAATACTAGTCTTTAAGTCCAACTTTTTGGAAAGTTTTCTGGTTTATTTTCCGATCTAATTTGTCTAGAATCTAGCAGGGATTCATTGAAATCACAAGTTTGACAGGTGAAATCTTCACAATCTAAGTGCCCCAAGGGTTTTTGAGGATGTTGGATCCATTTATGCAAACAAAAAACCAGTTTAAACAACACAAATCAAGATTTGACCACAAATTTTTTTGTCCGTTTCTGTCCATAAATCCGCCGGAAACTCCAAAAAGTCGCACTTAAAGACTACTCCTTTTCCAATATATGCATTGAAAAACTCTTCATCATTCTAAAATTTAATACCCATGAACATACAAATTGTTAAAAACACCAAATTTAAGCAAATTCCAAGTAAAATATAAATAATTTTGAGAAATCTTCCAAAAGATTTCTATGGATTCAAGATATGGATCACAAAAGCCTGAATTTATTTGTTAAAACAATTCAAATATATATATATATATATAGACTATTTTCTTTTCTTTTATTTCTTCAAAATTGTATTAGTTAGAGGAGTGGCAGGAGGGGGAGGGATTTTATACAATCCCACTGGAATAGATGAAGTCAAATATGCTTGGGGCTTAGGAAGGAAAACAAACAACCATGCTAAACTCTATGGCCTCTTTCAAGGTCTCAGTATCGCTAGAGACAAAGGTATTAAAGACATCATCATCTTGGGGGACTCATTGATAACAATCTTGTATCTTTCTAAAACTGGTAGTCCCAAGGACAATTCCCTCTCCTAGATCTTAACCATAAAAAAAGTTTGGCAAATTCCTTCCTCTCTAAGGAATTTTACCACATTCTCAGAAGCAACAACTTGGAAGCTGATAAGGAGGCAAATGAAGCTTGTACATTAGGGGAAGTCATCCTAAACATGAATGGTTCTCTTAAACTCAATCGTATTCCCTAAGGACCTATGATCTTTTCCTCTTGCTCTAAGTTTGACTCTATGATTTTTCTTGTCCTTGGGTGTAACACCCTCCTCCCAGATCCACCCAAGGAACCATCTCAATCGGGGTAAACATGAGACGGGAGGCTAATATGATCAAATTTGAGCTCCTAGGTAACCTTAAGGAAGTGGAATCGATGGAACATCACACACAGTCATCGAACATCATAAACAAAACCCTTAGGTGACAAGTCAGCCACTCAGACAACCTGTCCGTGGGTCCCACTGTTATTTTGGACCTCTGAAGCCATAGTAGCTCTCATAGGCCTGTCTGCCAGCGACTGCGGATTAAAGTTTCCAGTTCTGTGCCAGTGATCCTCGAATTTAAGCGACTTTTTTAGGCCCAGATCCCAGGGCACTACCCGTAATGGAATGAAAGCTCAAAATCAAGTAAAGTACAGGGAAACAATGCTACAAAAGTAAATAGTTGATCAAGACCTTAACCAAACCTCTACTAGCCATGATATGCATTACATCAAACATATCATCAACATTTAACCTACAGGTGTAAATAGCATAATAAAGTGTAGGGATCTCATACTTGTCTGAGAATCGCCATGGACCATTATTTCCTCATGTAATTTGTTGCCTTATCATGTATTAGGTCATAGATACATTATCCATTCAAATACAAGTAAAAACATGCTGAGAGCCAAACATAGTTGTTTTCATAAAATGTGCATATAACCAGCATAATAGGAACATAAATACAATAAATACATCAGCCATCAAAATCCATATATACACCAATAAATTTACACATGAAAATCAATGGAATGAATTTCTCATTAATCAATGCAATGAACCAACCCGAGATGGGACTACCACGTTCCACCCGACCATATATTAGCTGAGCCAAGTCTCTCTTCAGCCAATCATCCCTGTGCTATATTCCAAGCATGAATGTTGGACTCATAGAACACATCAAAAACACCAATCAAGGTGGATGCCATCAGAGTTCTCTACCTACACCATGAGGAATTTGAGTGCCTCCTAGTCTCTCAGGCTTTACCATGCATCCTCAGTCCGATCCAAGGATCACTAGGACCTACACCAAGACATACTCTCCAGGCTTTATCGTGCATTCCATTCCAGAATCATTAGGCCCGACGGGGAGAAAATCCACCTCTTGGCTTTATTGTATATCCCGTTGTTCACTGGCAAGGATTCCTATGCCCACCGAAGCACACAATATAGGTTTACCACAACCCACAGTCTGGTTCAAGGGTTACTAGGGTAGTGGCTTCTTGCGTCCTTAGTCCAGTTTAGGGACCACTACACCATGTGTTTGTCAATTCGGAGATCCAGCCCACTCAACTTTGAATCCAATCCATCCATCCCACATAAACCGAATGAGAGAACCCATCTCATCAAAGCTATCAAGAAATGGCAAGGCTAGACTAAAAATATTGTCACACCTGGAAAACCCATGCCATGGTAGAAAAGAAACACAAGCAATCCCATGCATGCCAAATCTAGAAATTAAAATGCACATGCAAGTTGATACCTCCAATGAAACCTGTTGTAGTTGCTTGATCCTGCCTTTCCCTACTTGAGCTTTGCTTCTTGTTGCCTTCTTTTCCTTTCTTGCTCTAATGCTAAAGTGCTCCAAGAAAAACTCTAAGTGTCCAAGAGTATGAAAGAAAGAGAGAGAATAATGAAAGAGCTCCAAAGCTAAACTGACAAAAGGTTACCAACTAATCCTCATAAGCCTTTTTATGAATGATACATCTATTTTCTTTATTTTCCATTATTTTCCTCCTCATATGCAACCTGTGACCTTTCACCTCCTTTTTCTCCTAATTTCCATTATTTTCATAAATAATTGTGCCAAAAATGTCATTTTTCCTTTTAATACCTTAGCCATTTCCTTTGTCAATTTCCTTAGCCATAAACAACCAAATGAACACCTCCTAGGATGTCCTACCCAACATTCAGCTTGGAATGTCTCATTCATACGTGGTTATTGTTTTTAACTTTTATTATATGAAAATTTCACCAGGGTTGTTACACCGAGCTTGAAATGTTAGCTCTTCTCGAATCTCCTCTTGATCCCTCTAGGATGTGTTTTTTTTCGTCCCTCTTATTTAAAACCCCCTCCTTGCCCCCCTATCCTTTCATCTCCCCTCCCTTTATTCCCCTATTTCCCTTATCCCCCTCCCCCGTTCTCCCTTCCCCCTGACCGCTTTCATTCGCAACTTGAGGGTCCTCATCAGTCTTTTCCATCCTTTTGTCATTATGGTGATAGTTAATATGTCCACTATTAACATTGTCCTTGACATGGTTGTTCATGGTTTCCACCGCCATGTAGTGGTGGTTCATTCATACTCCATAATTCTGATGGTTTTCGAGGGTGGGTGTCCAAGTGGAATGAACGGCGATATGAAATCTATCGTGTGGCAAGTCAGGCGAATTGATGATAAAATGGCTTTCTTCCTGGTTCAAACATCATCCAACATTTATGAAATTTGTGCTCAGGTATGTGATCGAGGAATTGGGAAAAGTCTAGTTTGTGTATTCAGTTGTGGCGTCGATAAGAACTTCCTCTGGTCTCCTAATCTAAACTTAAATAAAAATGCTACAACATACATATATAATCATAAACACATATATGCAGCAGAAAAACACTTCATTTCATTAATAGAAAAATATTGAATTATGCTTACAAACATAATGGAAATAAGATAGCTCGGGCGATGGTAGCTTATCTCTGAGAAGAGATGTGGTGGCTACATGCCTCTGAATTGAGTTACAATGAGGCTCACGGGTCTTTTTATTACTGAACAATAAGATAAAACCCTAAACAACCAAAACCCTAACCCAAGGAGATGTAAAACCAAGAGTTTATGGGCCTTCTTGGGGTTAGTTGGGTAGCCAACTTCCCGAGCTCGTAACTTGGTCATATTATCTCCATTTGATGCGTATGATACCTCGTTGGAAAGATATCTCTGAGGAATACAACTATCGATGCCATTTTTGTAGCAATCACTGAAAAAAAATTTGCCAAAAAAATTCATTTAGGGCCTCAAAACGGTTCCAAAAGTTCAAGACCGAAAAACTGCCAAAAATAGTAAATTGTGTTACAATTAAGGAAACTGAAAAATTGAAAGAAAGAATGGTGGGGGTCCAAGTGGAATAGGCGGGTGGCCACCAAAATCCACCTGGATTATTCCTCCCTGCTTAGGAATAAATGGTCCCCATTGCGTTGAGTTCCTCCGGGAGATGAAGAAACTTCTGTTGAACTTGGTCCCTGGTGAGCCATTGGCCTTGGTGAAGGAGTTGGCCTACTTTGACAACTCAATATAGTTGTATCTTCTGTTGCCAAGTGTTCTTGATCTGTGTGTCCATGATCTGATTATTTGTGGCTTGTTCCATGCAGTCTGGGTTAACCTTTGTTGGTGTGAGTTGTTCTGCAATGTCAAATGTGTCCAACAATGGTGGAAAGTATGCCCCAAGGCAATCTACATTGAACATTGGGTGCGGACCAAGGAACAATGGGATGCTGAGCTTGAATGCATTGTCACTGATGGCCTTCGTGATGGTGTATGGCCCATATTAGAGCAGGCGAAGCTTGCGGTGGGGTCCAGCAAGGCTCTCCTTTTGAAAATGTAGCCAAACTTTGTCAGCCACCTAGAACTTGTGCAGCACTCGATGTTGATCATGGCATTGCTTGTACTTAGAATTAGCTCTACCCAATATATCATGGACCTATTGGTGGATGTCTTAAATGCATTCAATGAAGCTATTAGCTCTTTCAGCTTCGGACTGCACGTGAGCCGAATCTACCTAAGTGGCTACAAATGGTATGGATACATCAATGGGGCATAATGGCTGAAATCCCAACCCTACCTGAAAGGGGTTGTGGCGTGTTGAGTTGTGGAGGGATATGTTGTAGTTTTGTTGGACATAGGGGAGACTTTCATCCCATGTGCATGGATGCTTTGAGTTATTGATCTGAAAATGGGGCACTTAGGCTTCTTATCTAACTTACACGGACCTCTCCCACTTCCAAAGCTTAAATGTTCCCAAGTCTTATTGATTAACCAATGCAGAATTGATAATATGCTTGAAAATATAGGTATATGATTATGTTCATTTTTAAAGTTGTTTATGTGTTGTAAATCGATTGCTTAAACTGATATATAAAACATACAACAGGGAAACAATGCAGCAAATAAAAAACACATGGACAACAATATTAATTTGGAGTTCACCCAAAACTCTTGGGCTATGTCTCCTTGAGCTCTAGTTAACTTGACTAGGCTCTATGGAATTATGGTATAAGTCCTTTTACAAGCTCTACACTTAAATTCGTTGTTTTACACAGAAACAATGGGTTTAGACACCATTTTATCCCTGGCTCTGAAGCTCTCGGCTTTCTGGTTCTAGCTCTCACTTTGGCTCTTCGCTCTGGCTCGTGCCTCTGGCTTCTTTGAGCTCTCTCTGCACCTCTGCGTGCCTCTGTGATTCGCTTGACCTCCAAGAAATCTTCGGCAACTTTCCAGCGACCTTTTTGCAGCTTCGTTGCCTGTCAATCGTGCTCTCAAGATTTTTCGCTCTTTCAGCTCTCTGTGATGCTTGCCTATTCTCTGTTTTTAACAACAACTCCCCTCTGTCTCTAACATTCATAGATTTTAAGCCAATCAGTGCTTGTATGTTCGTTTTCCCTCTCGGGCTCTCTGGCTACCGTCCTCTGTCCGCTCAAATCTCCCTCAGAGCGTTAAGCAATCATTGCTAACGTCTTCAGGGATGGTGGCCACCTGTTCTGCAATGGAAGGGACCATCAGCACCCTTGAAATCCCAAAAATGGTTGTTCTCTGTTTACACAGAGAAATACCCTAAAACGTGGGAAAATATGCCAATATGTCATTTATCTGACTTCAAAAATCATTAAGTCCGCCCTATATTCCATCGGGTCCGCCTTTAAACCACTATCGCAAGTCTCATAGGCGCGGGTTCCTTTGTATTTGGGTTCATTGTTAAAAATCCCAAATACAAAGAAAATCCCGACAAAATGGCTCATATCGGACATGAAATGTTATATATTCACATCTATAAGTTCCATCGGGTCCGGATATATATCGCATCAAGCGCATTTCGTTTATTTAACAAGAATGCGAAATAAATATAAAAACCCTGTTTCCGGATCTCAAAATATATTAAATTTCATCCATAATCTTATCGGGTCCAACTATCGCAGTCGCATTTGTATCACCCCACTCCTTTGTATCGCTCTGATGTGATATTTTGATGTGATTATATCGCAATTGCATATCGCATAGTCCCTGGGGGTTCTGTCCATTGATTACGCCAATCGCCGACGCCGATCCGCCGATATCGGCGATCGCAATATCTCTCGGCTCGGGGTCCCACCATTGAACATAGGGCTACCTCTATCCCGATATATTGGAGATCGGTGATTGGGGGGGTCTCTTCCACCTCCGTTTAATTCCTCCACTCATCCCTGATTGCGATATGCTGATCGGATCTGGACCATTGATTGGCCAGATTAGACAGCTCCTGTGCATCATTGTCCATGCCTCCGATAACCCTGTGTTTGGCCATTTATTCATGTTTTTTAGGCCCGATAGTGTAATCCGACTTTTGTAAGGTTTTTTCTTATGCGATAGTTTTTTTATTATGAAGACTAAGAGGGTTTTTAGGATCCATTTTTATGGGACTTTGCCTCTTTTTCCAAAGGATAAAGCGCAGCTTCATTTTGTGATAACTTCTGCATCCGAAGTCCATTTTAGCCCATTCAAGTTGCAGTAGATTCATAATGGGATGATCTACGCAATAGGGTTATTTCCAGGAGCATCCTTGGACTTTCATTTTCCTCTGTGAAGAACACTTAGACTTAGAATTCTATCCAAAATCCATTTTTGGATCACGCCTTCCCACTAAAGAACTTTTGGTCTCCAAAAGGCTGATGTACTGATATGAATAGTAATTGAGAGTGACTCCCCCCCTTCTTTCACCCTCCATACACTTGCCTTTGCATAGTGCCTCTGAACCAAAGTCTCTGACCACTTCCCTTTCGGATGTGCTGGTTCTCCTGGGAAGAACTGCCTTCTGCCTTACCTTCTGCAGAACTCCTGTTGAGATGGTCACAGAAGGTAGTTTGAACTTTTCTGCCTTGATCATTGATCCAAGGTGGCTCAAACAAATGTGAAGTACATCTGCTTCACAAAAACTTTCATGTGTACCTGTTTGACAAGCTGCCAACAACAACTATTAACAACAACAGAAATACAGACAACAATTGGATGGACTAAACTCCTGCTTCAACAAAAGAAACAGATTTCACATCTTGTGAACACCGCCATGTCTTACATCTACATACAAATGATGGACTAGACAACAAGCCCACAAAACATTCCTTTAAAAAAAATGACCCTTCAAGTCAAGCATGTAGAAAAGGACCATTAGGACTCTTTTCAAAAGATGAAAACATTTCATCACTATTACATGCATGTTTACAACAAAGCATTCAACCCCTCAAGTTAATTACATACATGTTCAAATACAAGGAAAACATCAACATCCCTGTGTTTATGCACATCATGCTCATGCATGCATTTCATCCTTCAACTTTCACTTAAGCACACTGTAATTTCGAAGCTGAAAATGAAATATAATGTTGCAGCAACAAAGTGAGTCTCCTACTCAACTTTTCCATTCACCTCCTTGGTAAAATCCTGCAACTTGCATTCCATCAACAAAGAAATGCAAGTAGATGCATCAATAGGCATGCAATCTTAATTGGATAAGAACTCTAGCCATTTCTTACCAATCCATTTCAAAGGTCCTTCCTTTGTCTGCACATCAGCATCATCATGTGAATCATTTTGAGACACATCATTCATGGAATCTTCCTTTCTATTTCTGCCATCTTCTCTTTCCACTTTCTTCAACTTTTGTGGAAGCATTGCTGGATTCAAAGTCCAACACCTTTCAGCAAGATGCCCTTGCTTAGGACAGTAAGTGCAACACGTGCATCCTCTTGACAGCATGATTTGCCTTGTCCAATGGACCTTTGGCTCCTTGCTTCTTTTCCTTCAAAAGTTTCCTGTATGTGGCCATTCTCTTCCAACATCTAGAGACATGATGGTTATCCAAACCACAAAAGGAAAATGCAACTCTTTTCCCATATTTATGTGGAAATTTATCATGCTTTGCAAAATCAAAAGGAATGTGTTTAGAACCAGATTTATACCTTTCTCTTTCACCTTTATTGCCTTCATGAGGAGGTGAATTGAATGAAGAAGTAGCTCCATTTGGAACACCATCAACCTCTTCAAGGCTTTCAGAGTTTCCACAACTCTCTGGTTCAAGTGTGTGCTTCTGAACACCTGCATCCTGCAAATGATGTTTCAAGCTATTGCATTCCTAGTGAATACAATATTCACACTCTTTAGGTAGAAGACCTGCAATGCAACTCCCTCTTGGAGTTGTTTCAATGGCCTTCATGGCAGCTTTGGAACTCTCTCCATAAGACTGCCCATAGCCAAGACCCAAATACTTAGGCCTTTTCTCAACCACTATTGGCTCAACAATACCTTGTGCATGCTTGCCCAAGCCTTTTCCTTCATAACCCATCTTGGACATTAGCTTGGAACTTATGCCTCTAGTATGTTTTTCAAAAGAACCAATATAAGCATTCGTAGAAGAATTTGAAGACAAACAGGAACTATTTACCTCTTCTTCAAGCTGATACTTGACCAATGCTTCTTTGGCAACAAAGAGTTGGGACTCCAACTCATGCATCCTCTTCAAGTTCATATTTGCAATATGAATTTGCCTCTCCATTTCCTGCAATTTGTCAGAAAGCATCTGCTTCTCTTCCTCCACGGAATTCAACTGCTCTCTAAGTATGTTGCTCTTCCATCCATCCTCATACATTTCTCTCACCTTGTCCATCATGATGAACAAGTCTTTCTTGATGTCTCCATCAAAGAATCTTGTGATGAAGGAGGAATTTGAGGATACACTTGTAGAAGTTGTCATTATGAAAATAAACAAAAGAACTTCAAACAAGGTTAATAAAGAGCTTATTCAACAACCTTTTGCAGCAAACCTTTTGTGCTTCAAGGATTGCCTTGAGGTCCTTTGGGATAGAAGAATGCCTTCAGCCCTTCTTGCTTCTTGTCCTTCTTGGACTGAGCTATCAATAGCTTTCCCTTCACCTCTGCAAACTCATAAAATAGTCAGTTGCAACAAGCATACAGTCAATCAGACAATCAGTCCTTGACTGTCCAAACACCTTCCAGACAAGAAACTTTTGCTCTGTCAATCAAGAATTCTGATATAACCTTCTTTGAAGGTGAGGTCAACCAATCTCAAGCTCTTATACCACTTGATCCAAAAATGGGGCACTTTTTTGTCTAACTTACACAGACCTCTCCCACTTCCAAAGCGTAAATCTTCCCAAGTCTTATTGATTAACCAATGCGGAATTGATAATATGCTTGAAAATCTAGGTATATGCTTATGTTTGCTTTTAAAGTTGTTTATGTGCTATAAATCGATTTCTTAAACTGATATATAAAACATACAACAAGGAAACAATGTAGCAAATAACAAACACATGGACATCAATATTAATTTGGAGTTCACCCAAAACTCTTGGGCTATGTCTCCTTGAGCTCTAGTCAACTTGACTAGGCTCTCTTAGATTATGGTATAAGTCCTTTTACAAGCTCTACACTTAACTCCACTGTTTTACACAAAAACCATGGGTTTAGACACCATTTTATCCCTGGCTCTGAAGCTCTCAGCTTTCTAGCTCTAGATCTCGCTCTCGCTCTTGGCTCTGGCTTCTCTGAGCTCTCTCTTGGCCTCTGTGTGACTTTGTGATTCACTTGACCTCAAATTGATCCTCGGTAGCCTTCCAATGACCTTTTTGCAGCTTTGCTGCCTGTCAATTGTGCTCTCAGGCTTTTTCGCTCTTTCAGCTCTCTGTGCTACTTGCTTATTCTCGGTTTCAACAACAACTCCCCTCTGTCTCTAACATTCATGGCTTTTAAGCCAATCAGTGTTTATCTGTTCATTTTCCCTCTCGAGCTCTCTGGCTCTCAGCCTCCGTCCGCTCAAATCCCCCTCTGAGCATTAAGCAATCATTGCTAACGCCTTCAAGGATGGCGGCCACCTGTTCTACAATGGAAGGGACCATCCGTGCCCTTGAAATCCAAAAAATGGTCGTTCTCTATTTACACAGAGAAATACTCTAAAACACGGGAAAATCTTCCAATCTATCGTTTATCGGACTTCAAAAATCATTTATTCCGCCCTATATTCCATCGGGTCCACCTTTAAACCGCTATTGCAAGTCTCATAGGCGCGAGTTCCTTTGTATTTGGGTTTATTGTTAAAAATCCCAAATACAAAGAAAATCCCAACAAAATGGCTCATATCAGACTTGAAATGTTATATATTCGCATCTATAAGTTCCATCGGGTCTGGATATATATCGCATCGGGCGCATTTCGTTTATTTAACGAGAATGCGAAATACATAGAAAAACCTTGTTTAAGGATCTCAAAATATATTATATTTCATCCATAATCTTATCGGGTCTAGCTATCGCAGTCGCATTTGTATCGCCCCGCTCCTTTGTATCGCTCCAATGCGATATTGCGATGTGATTATATCACAATCGCATATCGCAT
Source organism: Pinus taeda (assembly GCA_000404065.3). Taxonomy (NCBI): domain Eukaryota; kingdom Viridiplantae; phylum Streptophyta; class Pinopsida; order Pinales; family Pinaceae; genus Pinus; species Pinus taeda. Next base: position 82,912 of record APFE031223715.1, read on the forward strand.
AGTCCCTAGGTGTTTTTTCCATTGATTACGTCGATCTACCGATATCGGTGATCGGAATATCGCTCAGCCTAGGGTCCCGCCATTGAGCACAGGCCTACCTCCGACCCGATATATCGGAGATCGGTGATCGGGGTGTCTCTTCCACCTCCATTTAAGTCCTCTGCTCATCCCCGATTGTGATATGCCGATCAGATCTAGACCGTTGATCGGCCAAATCCGACGGCTCCTATGCATCATTGTCCATGCCTCCGATAACTCTGTTTTTGGCCATTTCTTCATTTTTTCAGGCCCGATAGTGTTATCCGCCTTTTGTAAGGTTTTTTCTTATGCGATAGTTTTTTTTATTTTAAAGACTTGGAGAGTTTTTAGGATCCATTTTTAGGGGATTTTGCCTCTTTTTCCAAAGGATAAAGGGCAACTTCATTTTGTGATAACTTCTGCATCCGAAGTCCGTTTTAGCCCATTCAAGTTGCAGTAGATAGAGAATGAGACGATCTACGCAATAGGGCTATTTATAAGAGAATATTTGGACTTTCATTTTCCTCTGTGAGGAACACTTAGACTTAGAAGTCTATCCAAAATCCATTTTTGGATCAGTTATACATGCGCAAGATGTGTACGATGATCCTGTTGACAACCTCTGTTTGGCCATTAGTTTGGGGATGGAAAGTCATGGACTTAGTAATTTTTGTATCCAGCATCGACCAGAGACTTGACCAGAATGCACTCAAGAATCTGTTGTCTCGATTTGAGATAATAGAGTATGGGATCGCAAATTGTACCCACACTCGCTCAAAGAAGAGCTTAGTAGTGGCCTCTACTATGATACTCTTCTCGCAGGCCGCCATGATGGCCATCTTAGATGTGATGTAGGAAAGTGTTCCCTCTGTGGACATAGGCAACCCCTCTAGCACTAGAGTGGGTCTAGTCACAGCAAAGACAGATCAATAATAGATTTCCTTAAACAGTCATTGTTGGAGGCCTACCTCAACCAGTGGTCGATGAAGTTTCGTTGCACTGCTCCAGCTTCTGTTTCCTTCTCCTCAATGAGTGATCAACCTGAAACAATGCAAAGAAAATACAACAAAGCACGTAACCGGAAAACAACAATGATCTATTTACTCACAAAGTCAAGAAGTCATGAGCTATCAAGTAGATTACATACAAGACATAGGAAAACATCATTGATTGTATTAATAATGAAATAAGAGGAAGCTTACAACCAAGTCTTGACATCACAAGCCTTCTCAGAGGGTCTAGCCAGTGTGTTTCTCAAGCATTCACTCTTCAAGGATGAATCTCCCAATATACAATGTCTTTCTCTCACTCATAAGCTTTAACACAAAGTTAAGAGCACTCCACAACCTTCCACAAGTTATCAACAATCTCACACTTGTCACACCCACACCATCTATCTATCAAACTCAAAAGCACTAACAACACTTCTCAACCAAAGGGATTGCTAACTAGCTGATCATATCAAAGGTGAGTGCTTTAATAGGAGAAGGAGTCTCCATGAAAAGTGGAAGAGAGAGCTCGTCCTCAAGGAAGGTAGCACAAATGACAAAACTTCCATACCAGAGGAGGAAGGGTGACACAAACTATGCCAACAACCAGGTCCGGAGACATCCAGAAGGCCGACTGTTGGAACGAATTCGCCCAATCTGGATCGTCGTGGGACGTAAACTAGTTACTCATGACAGCATCGCGATGAGGCAATGCACGCAGACTCGTCTTCGCAAGAAATAACTCATAACCTCGCGCTGGGTCTAGAAATCTGAATGTCGCAGGAAACAGATGTACGCCTGCAACGGAGTCACGATGAGACCGTTATGGATATGGGAACGTTGTGTATATTAAGGGTTTTCTTGCGATGAGGCAGAAACTTAAGGAATAAGGGTCATTTGCAACAACAGAGAGCATTTGCTTATCAGTGGGAAGATATGAACATGTTGATTTGACACATGACACAGTAAAAGGACTGAAATGAGGACAGTGACAACTTACTATGTAACAAATTCCCCCTAAAGCATGAAGCCTGAGAGAGTGGGAGGGGTGAAATGCTTTACGAACCTGTATGAACTAGAACCACCTCGAAGATCCTGCATGCGCAAGTAAAACTGATATCTATAATAGTGAAATACATATAATCTAGGCATGGGCGCAACCATCCATAGGACATATAAAACTTGGTCTGTAGTATGGACGCAGCCACCCAGTTGATAAGGCCATGATAATGATAAAGGTATGGTCGCAGCCATCCATGAAGACTTAGGTATGGTTGCAGCCATCCATCAAAGAGTCATGTAATCACGAACCAATCCACACAGCCCGAACATGTGTAATCTTGGTTCGGGGTCTTGAAACCCATTCGATCATAGTACAAATTATAGCATGCGAACAGATGTGTTGAAGTCTAGCATGATAGAAAGTCGCTTGATTACCAGCCAATGATGTAAACTGTTAACAAGCGTGAGAGAAACCACCAATAATGCCAATGGTTCTCAAGGTACTGTCCAGTACAATCCACTAAGTGTGAAAAATGAGCTGAAATCGAACACTCGTGGAATCACCTAATGGAAGACCAATGAGGAAAGTCTGTCGTCGGGCATGAAGAACTTGCCATTAAGGCATGCAAGCTCCAAGGTACTGAAAGGGATCTCTAGATCAATCTCCTGGATAATGAGCTGGTGTCGACAGAGACGATATGTCGCAGGAGGGCCATGACATTTCCCCCATCAACGACATGAGATAAGGAACAAGTAGTAGATGGTGAAACAGAAGATCAGAGGAGGAGGTAAGGGTGTAAACTACAGAAAGATTATACTCTTGAACATTACGGTGACACGACTCCGGAACATGGCATCATTTTGATAGCAACATGGATCAGATGGAATGAGGCAAAATGACAACCCAAAATCGTGGAAGGCCAGATGACGATGTATGGACATCCCAACCCGACAAGAAGCAAAATTGTCGATGTTCAAGAGTGACTAGCTGCCCTAGATAACCAATGATGATTTCCAAAAAATTTCCCCCACCATTACTAGGGAGTACCCCAATTATTTTTGAAAACAAGCTTGAAGGGGATACCATATGCTTGTAATATAACTTCGACCTTCGGTCGAATCCAACCTAGTAATAGTTTAACAAGCCCTAGGGAGGAGAAGCTCGAGTCTCGTCATGGTGACGAGTCCAATGTCGCCAGGGTTTAACGAGTCCTACATAGGTAAAACTCGGAGTCTTTTTCATGTTTAGGGAGTTTGAAAAGGACACGAAAAATAAAACTCCAGGGGGGTCCTTTTTCGCAGATTTGTGTCCCTCGAGCCCGAAAAAGAATAAAATAATACTCGAGAGAACCGCTTGATCATTATGACCAAGGAGTACTTTTCGTAATTAGTGACCTCGATCCGAAAGAGTAGAAAAGTGATCGAAGACACGTCATTTCGTAACCAATATTGGACTTGAAACGACAAAAGTCCGGCAATCTTTTCGTGTCTATACGGTCAGAAAATAGCTTAAAGCAGACCGCCTCTTATTTTGTTTAACGAGCCAAAAGGAATGGCTCAGCAATCTTTTCGTCTTTTAAGTCGGAAAAGAGCTTAAAGAGGACTTTGAAAAATATGAATCAAGTTTATACAAAGTATGACATAACCTCGCCACCTGTAGTTCTGCACAAAACATGTCAAACATAAGACCCACTCGACATAAATAGATTATGTATGCGGAAAATATGGTCAAAACCCAGAAAACCCTAATTAAAAATGCGATATAAATGAAAAAAACCCACACCCTAAAGTATAATTTTTTAATTTTTTCAAAAAAATACTATAAAAACGGGTGAGATAATTCATTTTTTACCATTCACATTGCACATTTTTACCTTTGGGCATTTGGAGCACCAACCTGAGCGAATTCCTCAAGTTGATTCTGGCACCATCCATCCACGGTTCGTCCTGAAACCTTCGCCAAGTAAGTACATTCTCCCTTGTGCTGCATTTTAGTAGTTTTTTTTTATGCAATTTAGTGTTAGATAGGTGGGTTTAGGCGGATTTTCAAATCTGAGTCCGCCTCTCGGTCATCGCGGAAAAGCCGCTCGAGTTCACGACAACCGAGCGTAGTTACATGCACGACCTCAGTGATCGTCGCGAGAAACAGATGTACTCTCGCGACGATTGTGAGAAAAATGAACTATTGTCTCCACGTCGTCACCGTTGTTTCGAAAATAGTCGCGACGACAACGTGAAGTTGAATTTTTGTATAAATTATGGATTTAAATTTATGAAAAGAGTTCTATTTCATTTTCCTTTTAATGCAGGACAACATGGCATTCATTTGGCAGGAACGAACGCACGATTTCAATGACGAACAAGAATTCGCTGATGTTGGGTGCCGAAATGCTTTACGTGCTTGCGGGCTACTAAATTTTTTTCTCACTCTGCATCTTCGGGCCCTAATTCGTGCTTGGAACCCAACAGATGGAAAATTCATTATCCGGGGCAGAGATATTGTGTTTGATGCTATATATATTTCCTGACCGGATTGTCCCGTCACGGCGAGAGGTCGATTCTAGAGGGCCAACAAACCAGGGGTGAATCACTAGACATGCTGATAGCACGAGTGTGCCTGGGGGCACGTAAATCAAACACTAGCGGGAAAGTGGCCATTCCCACAGTAGAAGACTTGGTTCTTCACTCGGTTATATTTATGGTGATGAGGGTAGCGGGCTCCCAAGCCCAACATGAGGCAACAAAGACCCCTCCGGTTGGCTCTGGATTGCCTCAACCCGACCATGTACAACTGGGTGGAAGCAATGACCATTAGCATGAAGAGACAGCTCACCAAATGCTATCGCGGAGAGGCGAAGCAATTTGGTTACGGGTCTATGTTGATCCCTCTCATACTAGAGCGGGTGTCGGCGCTTCAGTTATAGGACATGGACTTGGACAGGCCCAGACCGTGGGAGACCCGAATCACTCGTTGGGTGCATGTTATGCCACGAGGGGGTGGCGGACAACCAATGTCATGGGGGACACAATTCCGCGAGTGGCTGGATCGCCAGACGATCTTCGTCGAGGACTGGCCATATGCTGGTATTGATTTTCGTGGAGACCCCGACATGCAGCTGCCCGTTGGCGAGCAGTGGGACGATGGAGGTAAAACACTTGATCACACTATTTTTGAATTTTGTCTTTTATGATATTTTTTGGATTTTTTCATGTATATGTCTTAATGATGTATCTTATGTTACTCAAATATGTGGGACCATAGAGGCCTGTGGGACTAACTCCAGAGGAATGGAGGGATCCACAAGGCATCAGAGAGCTAGCCTTAGTTCCCCTAGCTGACAGTTCAGTGGAGATAGTGGCCCACAATATTGAGGGCCTGACAGAGGGGATCCCTGATTACAGGGGGATCGAAGAGGTCCCCATAGATTATCAGATACATACAGTAGGGGTGATACCTAGGGTGCAGACTCTTGAGGTGAGTCGCATGAGCAGTGGTTTTCTATAGGGAGCATAACCCACTGCATTAGACGCCTAGGTTTTATTTGCTACTAATTTTTTGAGAGATATGTTTCTCAGATGTACACAGACTCTATTTTTTGACATATACACTTGTTTTTTAGCACCTCGGTGCGCCACACGAAATATATATATATATATATATTATATATATATATATATACATATTCCTATGGTTCATTATTGTGTTTTGAATGATTTTTTGTACTGCTTTGGTTACATGTGACGTAAATGTCTGTCTAATACATGATTTGCTAATGCATCAGTTAATGTGTTTAATCTTCTTGGAATGTGTTGATATGTAATAAAATCAAAACTTCTTTCCAATAATTTAACACGGAAATACAACCTTAAAATCTAATGATCTCTGATGGAATAATGCCCATTGAGTTGGTGGATGAAAAGTTGAGAATCCAGATTCACAACCAATGCATGAATATCAAGGTTAATTGTCTCGGTCAGTAATTCAATACTAGCATTGTATTCAGCGACATTGTTTGTGGTGCAACCCAGACAAACGCCCTGAAGATCAACTAATTCACCATGAGGATCGTAGATCACCCATGCCACAGAGGAAAGATTCTGGATACTACGGCAGGCACCATCAACGAAACCAAAGTAAGGTGTACCATACATCTGCACAAGAAGCAAAAAGACACAATAAGTGGCAATTATGCCTACACACCAAGCCAGACATGAAAACACATGCACGACTCACCTGCAGAAAAGACACGTATGTACAAATTAAATGTATGAGATTCATGCATAATATTTTTTCAGATAAAGCCCATTTCGGGGCTTATCTAGAGGGTTCCCTTCATAATCAATCAGCTCATAGGCCCCTTTTTGCAAAACTTGTTTCACAATATAAGGCCCATGCCACATAGGCTCGAATTTGCCTGCCCCCAGCTTATCATTTGCTTGATCATAGAGCAGGACTAAATCTCCTTCAACGAAAGAATGAGGATGGATAGTATGATCGAAGTGAGTTTTCACTATCTTCTTTTATGCTTCAATGGCTAGAGAGGCTAGTCGACGAGTTTCGTCTAACCGCTCTAGGTAGAGAAGACGTTCTTCTACCGGAGTAGTGTTGGGGAGTAATTCGACAACTAATTTAAGAGAAGGGATCTCACACTCAATTGGAAGGGTGGCCTCCAGACCATAGACCAATTGGAACGGGGTGAACCCGGTGGCATCCTTCACTGAAGTTTGGTAGGCCCATAAGGCAGAGAACAACATCAAATGCCAGTTGGACTTGTGCATGCCAATGGTGCGTTAAAGCGTCGTGACTAAAACTTTATTGACAGCTTCCACTTGGCCATTGGCCTGAGGATAGTACGGTGTTGAGCTATCATGCTATAAGCCCAGCTGGGTTGTTAACTTAGTCATCATATGATTAGGGAAATGTTTACTGTGATCAGTGACGATAGCCTGAGGGACTCTGAATCATGAAATAACATGATTCAACAAAAATTGCGTTGTTGTGTGACCGTCTTTAGATAGTGTAGGCATCGCCTCGACCCATTTCGTGAAATAATCCATGGCAACGATGATATACCCATGCCCCCTGGCTGAGCGAGGGTTACAAGTCATATAATCAATGCCCCATTTGGAAAAAGGGATGAGGGTAACGACAGGGTGCAAAGGAGCAAGAGGCGCGCCCATCTTTCGTTGGTAAATTTGGCATTCATGACAAGAGCAAACAGCAAGAATGCAATCCTTAAAAATAGAAGGCCAAAAATAACTAGCACGGAGGATCTACTGAGCAGTAGCATACCCGGACATATGACCACCACAAGCACCAGAATGGTAGTCATTTAGAACTCGTTCGGCTTCCTCGAACGTTAAACATCGATAGAGAACAGGCTCGGCGTCGCCGAGATGGTACAGGGTGTCCCCAATAATGTGATAAGGTTGAGAACGATGGCGAATCCATTGTCGAGCATTCTTGGACAAATCTGGACAAAAAGAGGATGTTTGAAGATAGACAATAATATCCCCGTACCAAGGATCGAGGGTACTAATCAAGAATAGAGTTTCATTCAGAATATGGCCTTTAACCGAGAGGGCGAGGTAACAGATGGTAGGGAGCAAAGCAACTCAACAAAGACGAAGGACTTCTTAGACTTGGCGGTAGTGAACTCCAAGTCGAACTCTTGAAGGATGACAATCCACTTTGAGTATTTTCCCCCCAGTAACTGAAGTGACAAGATGTACGTCATTGAGTTGCAATCAGAAATCATTGTCATGGTGCGCAATAATATATAATGGCGAAGACGTTGGACGGTGCAAAAAGCGGCCAATTCCAACTTATCGACATAGGCATATCGAGTTTCTGTATCAAGAAAATTGCGACTAAGATAGTAAAAGACATGCTCAGTACCATCATCATCATCTTGAACTAGAACCATACCGACGGTGGTATCAGCAACGGAAAAATAAAGAGTGTAATCCCGGTGATAGTCAGGGGGATGTAATAATGGAATGGAAATAAGGAGGGCCTTGAGGTGCTCGAATGACTCTTGTGCAGCAGTATCCCAAAGAAAAGGGGTGTCCCTCTTTAATAACTGCATATAGCCTTTGGCCACTTCAGCATAATTCGGAATAAATCACCGTAAAAAAATTGTTTTACCCTACAAACTCTGCAATTGCTGCAAAGAAGCAGGGGGAGGGAGATTTAGGATGGCTTCGACTTTAAGGGGATCTAGATGGATACCCTCCTAGGAGATGATGAACCTTAGAAGTCTGTTGGATTCCACGCAGAAGACACACTTATGCAGATTAAGACGAATACGATAGTGTCGACAGCGAAGAAAATTTTTGCGAAGGTGGGTTGGATGGTCTTGACGTTTTGCTAAATGAGCCGGAAGGTCATCCAAGTAAGGTTGCACAATGTGTCGAATATCATGAAACCCGTAAGACATTGCTGGAAGGTGGCACCGACATTTTTTAAACCGAAGGGGAGCTTTTTCTAAGCGAAAGTGCCCCATGGACAAATAAAGGCGGTCTTGTGTTAATCCGCAGGCGAGATATTAATCTAGTTATAACCAGAAAAGCCGTCCATGAATGAATATATCTCACTCCCGGCACACTCATCAATGAGCTGGTCAATGAAGGGTGTAGGGTAGTTGTCTTTGGGACAGGCACGATTAATGTCGCGATAATCAACGCATACCCTAATAGTGCCCTGTTTTTTAGTCATAGGGAAAATATTAGAGACCCACCCTAATAATGCGTTATTTTTTAGTCACAGGGACAATATTAGAGACCCAATCTGTGAGCGGGATAGGGTAAATGAAGCCAACCTTAAGAAGATTTTCAACTTCCAATTTAATAGCTGCAGCCTTTCAGGGGTGCACGGGGCGTAGAAGCTATCGGACAAGTTTGGCACCCGGATATGTAGTTATTTCATGCACCACAACGCTAGGATCGATGTCGGGCATCTGTTCGTAAGACCAAGTGAACACATCATGAAATTCGTGAAAAATATTAGTATAAAGCCGAATCTCCTCCGGAGTACAAGTCACTCCAACATGGATGTGCTCGACAATCCCTGGTTTAACAGAGATGTCGATTGGTTGAGTTTGCGTAATGTTCCCCATATTCCCTGCAGAAGACACTTGATGAATTTGGATGGGTGTCTGAAGGGGTTGAGATGGGAGACAATGAGTAAACCGCTCGAGACAAGTAAGCATTTCCCAATGGGTAGGGAGAAATGAGGAACGATGGTGATGATCAGACCAAGGGGGTTCCTCAAAAGACATGGTCTCAATAATAGCTTCATCAGTAGGAAAAAATTCTTTAAAGGGTCTGAAGAAGCGCCATCTCCAAGCCAAGGGGATTGAACGTACGAGTCGAGAGCTCTGCTCAAAGGAGCAGATTCAGAGGATGGAGCCGATGCAGAAACAATTTCGATGTAGTTGAGCTCGACAAGACTCAATGGCATCTCATCGCCCCAGGATTCTATCTGATCAACAGGAGGAAGAACCCAAGGATCAAAGTGAACAAAAATCATATAATGGAAGCGATGTTGGGAGGTGGGAGTGAAAAAACACCCATAAGGGCAAGATCTTTAAAGAGTCCAGCACCCACACTCTCACATGGAACGGAGGTATGCTCCACGAAAGGCACATTGACATCGGAGGAAGAAGAGGCGAAGAAGGACAACTGGTCTACCGTGACGATTTTCCCCTGATGAGGAAAACGAATAACACGAAATAGAGATGAAGCCACGGCTCGCATGGCATATGTCCAGCTTCGTCCTAAAAGGAGGTTGTAAGTTAAATTGGCATCGACAACTTCGACCATCTTCCCCTCCAGAGTAATAGGAAAGCGTTGGAGGATACCATAAGACGAGACTCTCTCCCATGAAAGGCTTCCAAGGCCGTGGGAGACTGGCTCAGAGTCGGAGAATCGATAGCCTTCCAACAAGCAACAGACATAATGCAAGTATAAGCGCCTTCATCAATGACCATGCGATGAATAGTTTTAGAATTGATGATGACTTGAATAAGGAAGGAAATTTGGTGAGGCAGTCTCGGTACATGACTGTCTAGGTCAAAAGTGATCAAATCTGAGTCGGCCGGGTCAATGCCACCGATGGCCGATAGCAAGGACTTCCTCTGAGAGGGGCAGCTCTGGAGGACTTCTAATGCGGACATAGCTGACAGAGCCTAGGCTAAGTCCTCAACGATACTATAGTGCTGAGCAACACGAGAATTAGGGTTGTAAGAAGACTTCCGGAGCACCCCTTTAGGAGGGGGTCGGATGACCGTTTCAGTGCTAGGTTGCTCGATATGGAGGGGACCAGAACTGGACGGAGGAACACTAGAGGGGGCCTCAGTTTCCTTCCCAGCAGGCGACGGATAAAATTTTGCCTGAGTACTAATGTGGACGGGAATCTTCCCAGCCATAAATACCTGAGAACCAAAGGGAGAAGAGAATTGAGATGGATCAGCCACCATTTGAGTTTGTTGTGAGGGAAAAGGCTCTTTGAGCACGACAGGGGTCCCGGGGGCACCTTTCAACAAACTACTACCTTCAGACTGCCTCGAGCAGTCTTTGGTATAGTGATCCTCATCACAGATAAGGCAAGGATACTTAGGCTTGCATTTGGCACCTTCCTGAGGTGGAGGTTTAGGGGAATCCTGCTTTGGTTGGTCGGCCTTATTCTTTCTTTTTCCCTTCTTTATTCCTTTCGAAGCTTTGTCCGCCATGGTGGACTAAACGTCGTCAACCTCGGAAGTGTTACCAGAATCGGATATGGCCTGAGAAGTGTTTTCATTTGAAGCATTCGATTTTATCTTCCCAAGGTTCGCGGAAGATTTCTTAGAGGACGTGTTGATAGAACCGATGATGCCATCAACAGATGGTGTTGACGGTGCTTTAGAAGTTCCGGGCCTCAGAGCATCAGGCAAATAATCATATAGTGTACCAGACTGGGAGTAAACCAAGTCAAGGTACTGAGCACGTGCGATAGCTTTCTCTTCAGTTACACATGCCCCCATAACAATGTCCTGGGCTATGGGACCTGTTATCTCAAAATCAAGCACTGGAAGGCTGCAGGCCAGGTTAATTTCAAGTAACTATTTCAAACCAGACTTTTGACTAAGGCTTAGCCTCCTTAGCCTGAGAGGGCTCTCTCAAAGGGTTATTGATTTTGATTAATGATTTGAAAAGATGGCTAACTCTATGGTTTGTAATTGTATATGTTTATAGGTTGAAAGATGAAGGCTGGCTACCATTGGGCTATGGAGTCAAGGTATGTTTCAGTACCACAACAAGATCAGCTTACCATGAAGTCAGG
>APFE031223715.1:99541-187206 GCA_000404065.3 Pinus taeda
AAATTGCAGAGCCTTTATCTCTTCATCCATGACACATTTTACGAAACTGAAGGAGGTTTTTGTAGCCCATGTTGTCTAGAACAAAAACCTCTCCTGGTTTTTTAAAACATTCCTCTAGCTGTTCAAAATCTGTCCTTGAAAAACACGTGGCAAACAGGAAAAAATCCGTTTTCTGAACGTAGGGTCTCCATGAAAGCTTAGTATCTCCCAACTGAAAACACTTATGAAGAAATTGAGATAGGTTATTATAGTAGGAGATTTTATGAAGATAAACCTCCTTCAGAATTCCAAAATACCCTTTCATGTGACCAGAAACTGATCTTGAAAAAGACTGCTAAAACCAGAAGACAAAGCTTGACTTTCAGCAGTTTCGTAGCGCAAGTTTAACCATAAATTCCTCCCACCTCAGAATAAATTTGAAGAAACTGAAAGAGGTTTTTGTAGTGTAGCATGTTAGGAATAAAAGTCTCTTTCAGTTTGAAAAATTAAGTTCTCAGATGCTTAGGAAAGCTTTTAGAAATTGACTAGTAAAAGCAGAAAAACAGAGTTTTTCTGCTAAAACAGGCTGCTACAGGGGTTTCGTAGCGCGCTACGAAAACTCCTAGTTCAGTGATTTTGAAGCTAGTTTGAAAATTTCTCCAAATTAATGTGAGATATGGCTTCCAAACTCATGGTGAGGCTTCTAGGACATGGAATGAGGCTGTCAGACTTTGATGGAAAAGAGATATGACCTTGAAACACTTCTAACCTTATGACCTAACTCTTAAAGCATGAAATGACCTAGAGACCCTTTAACACCATGACTAAAAGAAGGGTTTGTAAATGAGAATGACACTAATTGTGATGAGCTGACTCAAAACTTATAAGACTATGATTATAAACAAGGCAACTTACCAAAGCTTAGAGACAAAGATTTTAGGGTGATAACAGGACCGACGAATGAGGTCATGAAACAATCAGTCAGAAGCTGATCGGGAATCCAGAACTTAATCAAACGGTGACGTCGTCTCCATTCATGGATATGATCGGAGATATGTGTGGCCGTGGTCTATTTTAAGGACGTCAATTTGATGTGTGCCCATTTCATATCGAATCAGCAACTGAAAATGAGTTAAAAATGCCATAGCCAACGAGTTAAAGTTCTGAAAAGATCTGCGAACTAGCTTAATATACCATTTAGCAGTAGAGCTAGTGAGAGTTCGTTGAAAAAGGTGGAGCCAGATTGAATCATCAAGCCATGAATTTGACGAGCACCATAGATGATAAGTCATGACATGAGCTTGGGGATCTTCTCCAGCTTTACCATCAAACTTGGGACAATCACTTGGAATTTTAGTTGGAACCGGCAGCCAATACAGATTATGAAGAATGGGATCATTTGTCAGTTTGGACACATCCGGTAATTCCAACGTTGCTAGAAAGGGTAATTGAGGGTTAAAGGACATCTGAGGCCACAGATAAGAAACAACACTAGAGTTCCACCCACTTGCTTGTTGCCCCCATTGACTTTGTCCAGACAGATTTGGCCCATAGGGATTTTGTTCATAGGGATTTTGTCCATGGGGGTTATAGCTATAACTAGACAGTTGGCCCTGGATTTGACCCCCAACATTCCACTGATTACCAACTTCACCCACAGGAGCAACATATCGTTGCTGAAAATTCTGATAAGGGTTAACCTGTGGTTGTTGATAATTTTGGTATGGGGCAAGTTGAGTTTTCCCTTGGGGTTGCTGAAAATTATAAGGCAGTTGGACTCCAAACTAAGCCTGGGGGCTAGACTGTGTTTGATAAGCAGGTTGGGGTTGGGATCCAACCTGAATTTGGAGACCGGATCAGGTCTGGAGCCCAGACTGGGGCTGAAAATTGGGTGGATCTTGAGAAGCAACGAGCGTTTGAGTGCTCGGTTGAACAATCCCAGATGGATATCCTTGGGAGAACTGAGGTTGAGCCATCAGGCTAGAAGGTTGGCTTGGTTGAGATTGAGGTTGACCCATTTGCCCAAAAGGTTGAGCTTGCTAGGTATTGGGTTGACCTTGCACAATTGAGGTTTGTCCTCACTAGCCGGATGGCTGAGCAGACTGGACAGTTGGTTGGCCTGGTTGGATTTGAGACTGACCAATTTTTCCAAATGGTTGACTAGGCTAGACAGTGGGTTGGCCTTGCTGAACGTGAGGTTGACCGACTTTCCCAGAAGGGAAGCCTTGCTGGATACCGGGTTGGCCTTTTTGTATGTAAGGTTGTCCCGGATTAGCAGAAGGTTGCCCGAAGTAGGTAAAAGATGAACCACCAAAGACCAAAGGTTGTCCCTGGAAGGGTTGTCCTTGTGGGCCGCCAGGTTGCCCTAGATAAGGTTGTCCGTAATACGGATGTCCATGAGGGGGCTGCCCGTAAGACGGCTAACCTTGATAGGGTGGTCCTTGAAGATTTGAAGGGGGTGCTTGGCCACCATGATAAGCAGTGGTGCCCCAAGCAACAGATAACGGAACTGAGACCTCAACCACAGGTTGAGATGGCATAGGTCCGGGGTAATAAATATGAGCTCCTCGAGAATCATAATAATGAAACTGATTTTGTGGATCTGGATTCTAAAGAGCTTGTATATATTGATCATATGCCCCCCCTGTTGGAATGGAACCAGAAGAAGGTGGGGCACTTAGTGTAGGATTAACAACTCCTGTCATTGGGCCACTCTTGGTAGGACCAGCAGACGACCCAGCAATAGTAGTCACTACTGAAGAAGCAGTGACGGCACTAACAACAGGGGTTGAAGAAGCCACACAAATGGTTGGAATAGTCGGAACAGATGTGACAGTCACATTGTGAATCTGGGGTGTAAAAGGCTCCGAAGTCGGAGGGACAGTACGAGACCATATGGAACTCGAAAGGGGAGATCTAGAATCCATGATATCCACCAAAGCATTATAGTGCAAAGGCAACGAGACACCAAGGGAAGTGACACAGAAGGTGAAGTTTCCATAGGCGTAGGTATTTCACCTCCTGCCACAAATGATTCTTCACTAGAGACCGGGGTCATCTCATCCATATCGGAGGAAGACATCGAGACCGAAACACCAGGAGGAGTAACGGGAAAGTCCTCTTCAGAAGGCTCCCAAATGGGGTTCCAATTAATTTCGTAAGACTCGTCCTCTGGAGGGCGAGAGTTAAGCGGTTGGATACTCGAGATAACAGGAAGAGTATCACTAACAACTGGTACCTCGGGGGCGACAGAAGATGGAGATCCTTGGTCACTTGGAACGGGAGACGGGATCAATGATTTCGCTAGGATGATTCAATTCAAAATCCTAGGAAAACTAACGAGTAAGAACCCTACGCAAACTAAAATGCAAACAAGATCTAACAGGGTAAATGTGAACGTGGCAGAATAAATTTTAAGACACAGGAACAGAACTTGACCTTTTCATCTTTAAAGAGTCGAGAAAAGGACAAAAAGATGGCTATAGTCTCCTTCGAATATTTAATGAGCCTGAAAGGAAAAGTGCTCAGATGAACCTTTTCTTTTAGGGAGTCTGAAAAGGAACGAAAGTGATTACTCTGGAGAACTAGGCAAAAGGTTTACCAAACAACCCATAAAACTGCATATACACCTTGGCAATCATATGAAAACCAAGGACTTTCCGTACGGCAGTGAATCTTCCTGAATGTTGTGTTTGGTGCGTTAAGGTTTGCAAAGCGGCAAACACGGCTTCCTAAGGATATAGGATGATAACCTAGTGGAGTCTTCCAACATATACTCAACGGTACTGGGAGCGCAAGTCCGTGCTAGCAGCTATTGGATCACAGAAGGAGGAATCACCCAACCTTAAGTGAAAACAATAGAGACTAAGTTTAACGACGCCAGAGCACGTCTCTAGCCTAGACCTCTAAATAATGTGCGTTATGTTCCAATGCGTTGTTAGGTTTATTCAGTTCATTTTAGAGTTGATCTTGAATTATGTCTCAATTTCCAGACCTTACCGTATGTATATCAAAACCTAGGATGCAACTAGAATGAATAAAGCATCTTTCATTTCGATGAACTCCTACTTACAGAAGGGTAGAGAGATCATTCCCAAACCAAGACAAAACCAAGGCCAGCAAATGCAGTCACTCAAGAGACACAATGTACAAACACCTCAATCCCTACAGTGCATCGATACTACTAATGAGAGATTTAAAATTTTCTTTCTAATTTTTCGAACATGAAAAACTTGAAATGCAAAATACACTTTCACTTTCATATACTAATGAATTCAATATTTTTATTTTGATAGCTTTGAATTCTAAAGAAACAAACAAGTAAGCGTGCAACTGATTGACCCAAACAATTGTAATCTATGTCTGGTAGTGAAACAATTGAATCAACTTGGAAATTGGTTCAACAAATAACACTAAACATCAATCAGCAAGAAACAAGCAATGAAAATACTTCAAGCACACTGACAGGAGGGTTGCGGATGAATCTTGAACAGACAAGTAACCAAGCCAAATAATTCAAAACTTGAAAAACTAGGTCACAAAGCCAAAAGACAAGATTCACTTTAATGAAACTGAAAAGTGAGCACCTTAACTAAAAGCAATTAAAACAAACTAATAGATAAGAGAAGGACGACAAGGGATTAACCAGACTGATCAATCCAGGTGGCAGAATTGAAAGAAACAATTCTACAGGAATCGTCGTGGTTATAACACAAGCAACTAGTGCCGATCAGCCACTAGCCATAGCAACAGAGCGACGTCATCGCGGAAGTACACGTCTTTCATGTGACGGGCCGATTTCAGAGTCGTCATGACTGTGTGACAGGATTCAGCGATGCACAGACTTACAAAACAGAGACAACGCGACGTTGGCGCGACTGTTTAAATTTTTTCAACGACGGCAAACAAAAACTCCCAAACAAAGACCAGTCTATTGTTACAGGCAACAAATGGATTTCCCAGATTGACCTAGGTAACCCATAAGACTGATGGTTCAATCCCAAAATCCAAAAGACATTAACTCAAAACCAAGCAAAAGCAATCAAGAGAAAAACATAGGACAGACTCCCCAGCGGAGTCACCAACTTGTGATGCAGGAAAGTGTTCCCTCTGCGGACAGAGGCAACCCCTCTAGCCCTAGAGTAGGTCTAGTCACAGCAAATACAGATCAACAATAGATTTCCTTCTCCTCAATGAGTGATTAACCTGAAACAATGCAAAGAAAATACAACAAAGCACGTAACCAGAAAACAACAATGATCTATTTACTCACAAAGTCAAGAAGTCATGAGCTATCAAGTAGATTACATACAAGACATAGGAAAACATCATTGATTGTATTAATAATGAAATAAGAGGAAGCTTACAACCAAGTCTTGACATCGCAAGCCTTCTCAGAGGGTCCAACCAGTGCGTTTCTCAAGCATTCACTCTTCAAGGATGAATCTCCTAATATATAATGTCTCTCTCTGACTCATAAGCTTTAACTCAAAGTTAAGGGAAATCCACAACCTTCCACAAGCTATCAACAATCTCACACTTGTCACACCCACACCAGCTATCTATCAAACTCAAAAGCACAAACAGCACTGCTCAACCAAAGGGATTGCTAACTAGCTGATCATATCAAAGGTGAGTGCTTTAATAGGAAAAGGAGTCTCCATGAAAAGTGGAAGAGAGAGCTCATCCTCAAGGAAGGTAGCGCAAATGACGGAACTGCCATACCAGAGGAGGAAGGGTGACACAAACTATGCCAACAACCAAGTCTGGAGACATCCAGAAGGCCAATTGTCAGAATGAATTCGCCCAACCTGGATCGTTGTGGGACGTAAATTGGTTACTCGCGACAGCATCATGATGAGGCAATGCACGCAGACTTGTCGTCGCAAGAAATAACTCATAACCTCACACTGGGTCTAGAAATCCGACCGTCGTGGGAAACAAATGTACACCTACGATGGAGTCGCGATGAGACCGTTATGGACATGGGAACATCGCGTATATTAAGGGTTTTCTCGCGATGATGCAGAAACTTAAGGAATAAGGGTCATTTGCAGCAACAGAGAGCATTTTCTTATCAGTGTGAAGATATGAACATGTTGATTTGACACATGACGCAGTAGAAGGGCTGAAATGAGGACAGTGACAAATTACTGTGTAACATTAGTGAATCTGTCAACGACCACGAAAACACAATCATTGTCGTGCTTAGTAGAAGGAAGTCCCGACATATAATCCATGGAGATAGATTCCCAAGGTCGACTAGGAGTAGGTAGAGGAGTATACATGCCTTGCTTCTTGTTGGGACAAGGTCCCCTATGGTCAATTTTGGGGAAAAATCCCAAGTTTTGGGGCAGAAAGCCCAAGTTTTTGTGATGTCAAGTGTAAAGTCTCCACAAGTTGTGATCGCAGAGTGAGTAGATAGTAAGTGTCATAAACGGATTTTCCCTTCTTTTATGTAAGTTGTGTCGGCTTTATAAGATCTACCCATGTTTTTTGGACCATGGGATTGTATAAAAAGGAGAGTCTTAGAGAGTCTAAGTAAGGTGATAAGCGAAGGATGAATGTAATGAGTCATTAGAGTTGAAAAGTGAAGACTCTTAGAGTAGAAGAGAGGCTCTGTAGCTGTGTGCGTAGAGGCCTAAAGTAGAGTCCACAGTTGTGTGCTCGGACCCTTGCAGCTGAGTGCGCGGGGTAGTTTTGAGTCTGTGAGCAAATCTGAAGTATCAATAAAGAGATTATTTTGGAAATATTTGTGTTTTTCCCATTTACTTCTGTTATGAATGAATGTGTTTATGTTATGATAATTGAGGGGTTTGTGATTTAATACTGTATTGATGCGTGTTTCTGCATGGTTTACATGTTATATGAACACAAGTAACAATATTCGTTTACGCGAAGAATATCTTAATGCATGCTAAGGATATCAGACGCTTAAGCCGATTTGGGTAATAACATAGTTAGGAGTGATTACAAAGGCGCGTAAGTGGTTGATTCGCCTATTTAGGGTCCGCGAAAGACAATCGTAGACCTTCGCGAAGGTCTAGAGGTTGGTAAAGAGGAAGTTACATCCATAAGCCTCAAGGGCTTATCAATCTACGCGAAGGTAGGTTTAGGGCATAAAACGACATCACAATCATCTCTGGAACGACATCACAATCATCTCTGGGTGCGGAAACTTGGTTCCAACATCCCCCCATACTGCTTCGGGTGAGACTTCAGTTTGTGCTCCACGGATTGATGCCAAAAGGGCCAGTAGTGTGGGGATTTTTTTGGAAAACTTAACTCTAAACCTGGATCAAGACCCACTAAGCCAACAAATGGTTATGTTGCCAGGACCAGGATCTGCATAAAGAGATGTGTGATGTCACATCACTGGGATCCAACTAAGAAAGAAATTGAAGACTGGTTGGATAGGAAGATCCACGAATTTGCTACGTAAGAGAACAAGAGCCCGCGATTGATGAAAGAGCAGTGGTTGGACAAGTATTTGTACACAAAGATACACACAAAAAAAAAAAAATTATGTTCCTTCCCGGTCGAATTATACGAGTGGATCGCTAAATTCGCATATGGTCAGGGACGGTGGAGGCTCGACAATCCAATAGTGTGGACCCCGGAGTTAGTGCGAAGTTTCGAAGCCTCTGAAGGTAAGGTTGTGCTCGCTGTCGACCACTATTTTAACGTGTCCTCGGAGGATTTGTGACAGAATTCACAGTCGATACCTCGGTCAGCTACAACAAAGCAGAGCGACGCTTCTTCAAGGGACCGCGAGGTAAGTATTTTAGATCTTTGAATACTTGGATTAAAATTCTCTTGCGTGAAAAGCGGGTTATGTTATTACCCTTATGTTCGAAGCTACATGAAGTGGAAAGTTATTCAGGGATAGAAGGGGAACAGGTCCTGAATATAGCCCGATGATTGAGCCTCCTCTGAGTGACAATGAAGAAGTAGTGCAGGCTTCTCTACAGAGCGTTGTCCAGTTAATAAGGCGAGGGTTCCCACGAATACCCCATCCACCCACACCACCTCCATCTTCACCTTCACCGCATACACCTTCACCCACACTGCCACCACCTCCACCACCATTCAATATGGTAAATACAGTGAAGTTTCCCATTTTTGAGGGCTTGGGAAATGAGGACCCATACCAGTTTTGGTTCGTCATGAAGGTTGTGTGGAAAACCCAGAACATTATAGATGATCAGATGAAGAAAGCAACATTGGTTACTACTTTATAGCAAACACACTAACGTGGTACATTAAGTACTGCACTGATAACCCGACAACTACGTTGGGAGATATTCAAACTGCGTTGAATAAGGAATTCAGTAGACCCAAGTCTGAACCACAATCGATCGTGGGATTCAAGGAGATCATGATGAATCCTGGAGAGACACCATGGGAGCTGGATCAGAGATTGAAATGCAAGATCCACGAAGCTAACATGAATCTTACGGATGGGTAGCACCGCGAATGGTTTGTGGCTTCACTCTTGCCTCATCTAAGGGTTGATTTATCACAACAAAATATTGGGACCCAGGTGGAGGCCCTAGAAATTTCGATGATATTACACGAGACACCAATTCAAGATGCTTCTTTGGGAGTTTAGCAGATTCATGGGGAGTGGCAAAACCTTTACCTAGAATTCCAAATTATAAAGAAGGATAGAGCAACTCGGCCAGAGGTGCGTGAAGAAGTTTGGTCTTTAAGATGTAAGAGTCAGGAGTACAATAAAGATCATTGCACTGTCTTCGCGAATTATGTTGCAGGAGGATGACCGATGCCTTTGAGGCTCGAAGCTCAAGCAGGGTCAAGTATAGGGCTCGTGCTTTAGTGTGCTATCTGTCAGGTAGTTGGAAAGCATGCAACAGATAATTGCCACTTGCTACATAAATTTGTACACACACCACAACAGCTCTTCTGCAGCTTCTGCAAATTAGTAGGTCACAAGGAGTGCAATTGTCGTAGTTACAAGTTAATGATGGAGAGAATGTCTGAGTATTAAATGCAGACAGAAACTTGGCCTCCAGATCAAGGCACTGGGGGAGCACGAGGAGGATATTAGGGGCACGAGCGAGGCTGAGGAGGACCTGCACGAGGTCAGGGATAGGTTATTTCATACAATTGTGGAGGTCCCGGACACTATGCGCGAGAGTGCACGAACCCGATGCGCTTGTCATGTTGATATTGTACTCAGGTTGACCACGCGATAAAAGACTGCCGTGTGTTAATAGCTAAGATGCGGGAAAAGGGGACGCAACCTCAGCAACCTACCCAGAACCTGCAGATGATGAGGGCTGAACCCCGTGAAGAGGATCCTAATGTGAATATTGTGCTACGTAGTGGAATGACGACTGGCGAAGATAAGGGAAAGCAGCCTGAAGAAAGTGAATGGGTCTGCAAAGCTCCAAAGAAGGAGGTCGGCTTTGATCTAGAATGTGTGAAAGAAACCTTTATGGAAGCGAAGAAAAGCTTCGCTGAGGCTTCTAGCTCACGAAGTCAGGATAAGTAGTCTAAAGAAATGGACCCATCCATGCTTACTACCTTTTTGGAGACCTGTATGAAGCTGATATGCGATAGAAAAGCCGTAAAAGGATTACAGGAGTTGATCAATAAATGTGTTGGTAATGCTCCTGAGGGACCGCGCGTGGTCATGAGAATTGGTAAGCATAAGGCAAGAACAGGGCACGAGATGAGTCTTACCACACAAATCAGAGAGTATGAAATGGACCAAGTTATTCTGGATCTTGGGTCAGATGCGAATGTTTTGCCAAAACAAACATGGGAGGGAATGGGGAGACCTACACTACAGTAGTCTCCTATTCAATTTAGGATGGTGAATCAAAAAAAGATTATCCCCATGGGAAAATTTCAGGGAGTGACAATAGATATTGAAGGCGCGAGTGCATTGGCAGATTTCGAAGTAATAAAGATTATCGTTGACAGTAATCCCTACCTCGTGCTCCTTGGGATCAACTGGGCCATCGACATGAACGGGGTGATCAACTTGAAGAAGTGGACAATGTCATTTGAAAAAAATCACTCCGCGTAGTAAAACCTTTGGACCCTGTAGAAGGACTGCGCTATACTGAACTGGTCCGCGATTATGAAAGTGACGATGATTTGGACCAGATTTATAAGATAACAACACGAGATCAAGATTGGGTGAACCCGACAGCTAATGGCCATATTGCATGGGACCGTGAAAGCTCCTACACGTCAGATTCAGATGAGGAATTTGAACACTAGTAGAATCGATTGCACGAAGTGTCTATGCTACGTTGTAACCTGATGACGAAATTGTGGCATTGTGTATCATCGAAGGTAAGTAGTTTGCCTTATTATGATGGTTTAACCGACGTTGATAAATTTTTGGATGCATTTGAAAGGGAAGTGCTAGAGAAGCATCACTTCCAAGCTTGGACTTGGCACTGCATGCTACACCTGCAATATGGTGGGGTACGCATAAGGAAAATTTTGCTGGGTGGCATGAATATAAAAGAATGATGAGGGTGCGGCTTGGTCGCCCAAAGGTATGATTAACAGAGAAATATGACAGAAGGATTGATCCACATGATCACTTGTCAAAATGGACTGATGCTTACGGAGCAGAATCGCAACCGGAGTGGGTGCATTTGTTTTGTCACAGTTTAGACGTAATACCAATGAATTGGTACTTGGAAATAGAGCTCTGTCATGGCATGGACGAATGGGATATTTTGAGACAGGGATACTTGATGACATTTAGCTTTGAAGATGGATTCGAATTCATTGATGAAGCGTTGCAGGAGGTCAAAGAACCAATCTTCAGAATGATGCAGCATCCCTTGGATTTAATTCAACCAGATTGAACCACCCAGCTACGCCATGCGCTGGAGTGCTACAATGTGACTGTTGAAGAAGAAGAGGAGGATCCAAGGGGCATTAATATCCCAGAGACAAAAGGTCACCGCGAAGTTGAGGGGCCACAGATAGAGAATCCAGATATCACCACGCCGCTGCAAACTCGACAAGTGAACATTGGGACAGAGGTGGAGCCAAAGTTTGCAAAGATAGGGGACCACTAGGATGATGTTACGGTGGATAAGGTCGCTGAGTTGCTCCGCAAGTACCAGGATTTGTTCCCTACAAAGTTTTCAGACCTGAAAGGGATAATAGGCAATTTAGGAGTGATGAAGATAATGTTGAAACCAGATGCGAAGCCCGTGAAGTAGCGGCCATATCGCCTTAATCCTAAGTATAAGGAAAAGGTTTGCTTGGATTTGGATAAAACGTTGGCAGCAGGAATCATTGAACTAGTGGAGGAGTCTGACTTGGTAAGTCCTATGGTTATTCAGGAAAAAAAGCAAAAGGATGAAATAAGGATTTGCGTAGATCCGAGGAAGTTGAATGATGCTTGTGTGCATGATCCTTTTCCAACTTCGTTCACCGATGAAGTGTTGGATAATGTAGGCGGACAGGAAGCATATTCATTCACTGACGGGTTCTCGAGGTACCATTAGATCAAGATCGCACCAGAAGACAGGAGTAAGACGACCTTTGCGACCGAGTTGGGATGCTTCTAGTATACAGTAATGCCTTTTGGACTGAAGAATGCACTGACAATCTTTTCGGACATAATCATTGCGGCATTCAAAGATTTCATTCACAAATTTTTGGAGGAATACTTTGATGACTGAATGGTGTTTGGGTTGGTAAAGCGTCATGTAGCTAGCTTGCGCTTGATGTTGGATACATGCCGAAGGTATCAGATCACGCTAAACTTGAAAAAGTGCTTAGTTTGCATCTCTTTTGGAATCTTGTTGGGTCATGTAGTGTGCAGACAAGGATTAATGGTGGACCTAGCTAATATCGCAATTATAATTAATTTGGAGGCGCCAAGAAGTGTTAAATGCCTGCACACGACACTGGGTCATACTGGTTATTACCGAAAGTTCATCAAGAGTTATGCTCAGATTACCGTGCCAATGGAGAAAATGTTAAAAAAGGACGCTACATTCTGTTGGAATGAGGAATGTCAGCAGAGCCTAGATGTGTTAAAAGAAAAGATGGTCACCGCACTAATCCTAGTCTTCCCATATTGGAAGAAGGAATTTCATGTGCATGTGGATGCATCATGTATTGCATTGGGAGCAGTACTGACACATGATGATGAAGGATAATTGGATCACTCGATAGCATTTGTGAGCAGGAAGTTGTCAAACACTAAAAAGAACTATTCGACGATGGAGCACGAAGGGTTAGCTATGGTGTATGCGCTCCAAAATTTCAGGAATTACTTGCTAGGCAGACACTTTAAGATGTATACAGACCATTCTGCATTAAATTACCTAGTCAACAAGCCTGTGTTGGGGGGGAATATGTAGATGGTTGTTGTTGTTTCAAGAATATGATTTCGAAGTCATTGTGAAGCCAAGGCGATTAAATCCAGGACCAGATCATCTATCATGCATTGAAATAGGTGAGGAGTTCACTAATTTTGAGGAAGGACTGCCTGACGCGCAACTCTTTGCAATGCGCGTAGCAAACAATCATTTTGCAGACATCATACACTTCCTGACTACGGGAACGGCTCCAGAGGGGTACACTAGTCAACAGAAGAAGGAATTAGTGGTGCATGCGACAAACTTTTCTATTATTGCAGGTCACTTGTATAAGATGGCAGTGGATGAGATATTGCGACATTATGTGCCTGATTTTTAACGAAGCAGCATCCTAGCTGAAGCTCATGGAGGGGCTGTGGGAGACCATTATGCAAGAAAAGAAACAACACAAAAGATTTTACGCGCTGGGTTGTGGTGGCCAACAGTGCATAAGGATTCAAAAGCATATTGTAGGAAGTGCAATGCATGTCAGAGGACGGGTAGGCCATCTAGGAGGGATGAGTTGCCCCTGAATCCGCAAGTGTCATTGCAGCCATTTGAAAAATGGGCGATCGATTTTGTAGGACCAATTCAACCTCCAGGAAAGAAGACGAGTGTGTGGTATATCATCATCACGACTGAATATTTGACCAGGTGGGTGGAGGCTCAGCCCATGAAGGACTCTTCAGGGGCAACAACAGCAAAATTTATGTTTTAATATGTGCTGACTAGGTTTGGTTGTCTGAAGATTTTAATGAGCAATCGGGGTACACATTTCCTTAATGAAACGATCAACGCGTTGACGGAGGAATTCCAAATTTATTATGAGAAGAGCACACCATATTATCCTCAGGTCAATGGGATAGTGGAAGCATTTAATAAGATATTTGAGAATGCACTGACCAAGGTTTGCAACACGCAGAGGAATGATTGGGACGTGCGCGTACCAGCGATGTTATGGGCTTATAGAACTACTTGTAAGAAGCTAACTAGACAGACACCTTTTCGACTAGTTTATGGCATAGAAGTTGTGATGTTGATGGAGTACATTATGCCTAGTCTACGGATAGCGGCATTCACATGAATGGTAGACCGCGGATCTGACAGAGCTGGAGGAACATAGATTCTTCGCTGGATTCCATCAACAAGTTCAGAAGGATCATGAAAAGGCATGGCACGATTGACTCATCAAACTACGCACATTGAAGGGAAATGATTAATTTTATTATATGACAACAAGTTTGATAAGTTTCTAGGAAAATTTCAGATGCATTAGCTGGGGTCATATGTTATCAAGGAGATTACCGATGGTGGAGCAATTCAGCTTGTGAAACTAAATGGAGATCCATTTCCAGGAAAGGTCAATGGAAGCTGGTTGAAGCCATACACTAGGGATCCGTCCAGATGACTATATGGCAGTAGCACAGTCTTAGCACTCTAGGCAGCTGCAAGGAGGCGCAGGACTATAAAATACACTGCCCGGGTTTTAGAGTTGCGCGATGAGGGGCCTACGCGGAATAGAAGGGTGTCAGCAGATGTGCGAAGGGAGCTGCGCTACAAGATGAGAGACCGCGCAACATAGCCAGAAAGCGATCGTTACTGTCACTGTTCATGATTTGACAGTGAGAAAACGGCTAAGGAGTGAGGGGCGGAATTTAAGGCTGAATTTAAGAGCGAGACCTTTGAAAATCTACCGCCAATCTAGCATATATGAGCGGATTTTGGGGGGAACAGTCGAATTTGAATTCGAATTTGCCTATAAATTACAGATGATCGTCCAACGAGAGACACTTTGTATTATGAGAGTTTCTGTGTCCTTTTGTCTGGTGTGCATGAATGGTGCGTTATTTGAGGACTTGGTCGCTAGTTCTGTATTTGAGAGGTTACCTAAGGAAACCCAACATCTCCTTAACAGCTTCATGTATGCACCAGCTAAGAATGCTAGTGTCGGAGGGTCTATTGCCTCTAAGGGAGCTTCCCTTGAGGTTGTGAGTATGGAGGTTCCCGCAGTAGTGCCTAAGTCACTGAGGTCGCCGGCAAGGGAGGTCCCCAAGCTAAAGAAAGATAAAAATAAAATAAAAAAGACGATATCGATACATGAGTCACCCAGGAAACCTCCAGCTACATAGGGCCAGAGAAAAGAAAATCCAACCGCACAGGAAAAGGGAAAAGTGGTAGACCTAGAGGTTGATCAAGGCATGGAAGACATCAATATTGAGGGGGTAGACCCTATCTCAAAACTGCTAGAGTACATCCCTTCGCGTTGAGGCAAGGTGAAAGTCCCAAAGGACCCAGATGAGGGATAATTATTTCTTCACATGCCCCTGCTGCCAGAAGCTATAAATTTTGAAGGTCCACACTTGGCGCGCATCCCACATCTGAAGCTTGAGGATTGAGACTTGGGGGACATCAAGTCGTTTCCCCGCCTGGCTACCATTACTTTTATGAAAAGGGTGTTCCAAAAGGAATCTGGTGTCACCACGCTGGAGCCGGTGGAGTGGATTCATGGGGTGAACAAGGCAGGATTGTTGAATCTACTAGGGGTGTCGCGTTACCACTGTGCCCCGATAAATTTGATTGTCATTAAGCAATTGATGTGCCTGGTGCATGACGGGTGCTTGTGGCTGGGTGAGCCAATTCTTATAACCAACATGTTGATCCATCATATCACATTATTACCGTATTGTGGATTGAATCCGGCCAAGGCATTTGGCGGAAATATGGGCGAGCGCAACCTCACCGAGAAGATGAAGGACAAGTTCAAACTTGTCAAAAAGTCGCACGAATATTCAATACCTAGCATTACAAACCCCGAGGTGAAGATGGCCACCCAAATTTTGGTTGGCAAGATAATGCAAAAGTGTCACGCGGACGAGGTGCCAACACCAGTGGTTTCGTCAGTGGCCCAGTGCGCGGAGGGTGTACAGTTCAACTGGGTGTGCTACTTATGTAGTGAGTTCCTCATGAACTACAAGGAGGCACAGGACCACAACAAGAGATTTCACTTCTCGTGGCTCTTACTTTCAATTGTGTTGGTCGCATGGGAATTTCCGGAGGACAACCAATTTCCTCCGACAGAGACAGATATGACAGAAGCAGCAAAATTTGCGTCTTTATGGGCTACCAAGGACGCTGAGCGCGTCCAGGAAAGTAGAGTTTTTTGGGTATTAATGGAGATGAGCCTTCATATGGCCATCAACAAAAATTCACAGTTGTCACCAACCATCTTTGATTAGTTGTTTGAATACGCAGAGTTCAAAGTGGACTTCCACCGTATCTACATCCGAGCGCGAAAGGATCCAGACCAGAAATGGTATGATTTACCATACCTAGCTATGGATGACACCATCACAGAGGTCCTCAATCGATGGCCAACAGACTCTCACACAACATCGGATTTGGCCACCGAGACTAGTAAGTCCGTGGAAAAGCAGAAAAAGGAAGTGGCCCGACTGAAGGTGCAGCAATTGGCAGACAAGAGGAAGAAGGAGACTGAGGACAAGGCACGCACAGAAGCAGTGCGTGTCGTGAAGGAGCAAGCGAAGCAGGAAGAGAATGGCTCTCACAAGAGTCAGAAATCTCCCTCTCCCCAAACAGAGGACGATGAACAGTCAGAACAGGGAGGCGAAGATATGGAGAGCACTCCTTTTCATGTAAAGCGACATAGGGAACAAGAAAATGAGCGGCAGCGAAAGAATACCAAGGCCTCCAAATCGTCACTCAATCTAATCACCTTGACGGAGGGTGACTGATCCGAATGGAAAATGGCCCCTTCTATTGGTTATCTATGGTATTGACCCATGGAATTTACCCATGGTATTGTAAATGGCATCCACCCGTGGTATTGTAAAATCCACCCATGGTATTCATTCACCCATGGAATTGACCCATGGTATTGTAAATGGAATCTGCCCGTGGTATTGTAAAATCCACCCATGGTATTCATTCACCCATGGAATTGACCCATGGTATTGTAACTAGAAAAATACAATAAGTAACAAGACACATTTTGTAAAAAGACAGATTGTCCGCCACAATGTAGCTTTACAGTTTAGAGGCATGTAGCCACACATCTCTTCTCAGAGATAAGCTGCCATCACCCTAGCTGGTTTATTTCCATTTCTGGTTGTAAGCATATTTCGGTGTTTTCCATTAATGAAATGAAGTATTATTTCCGCTGCATCTTTGTGTATATGGTTATCTCTGCAATTTGTTGCGTTCCTGTTTCAATCCGGATCAAAGATCCTCCATCTAACACTCCAACGCAATTTGGAGCTAGGATCGCCCTGTGTCCTTCTTCATCAGAAGATATTCTCCCACCATCGGAAGTTCCTGAAGAATCACTCAGGAATCTTTTGGATAGGCTTAATATGTCTGAACAACCGTCGACATCAAGGACTGTGTTACCCAACACAACAGTAGCAGAAATTCCTATTGCTACTCCAACAATGTTCGCCGGCATGCCATCTGTCCCAAATAGCCCTCAGTCTCTGGATGGAATCCATCGAGGGGCTGTTTCGACAGTATGGACTGTTCCCATTTGTTCGTCCAGAATTGTATTTGGAATCTTTTACGTTGAGTCTCGACAAATTGATCCTTCACAGTGTCAATTTGGGTAAACCGGTCCCCAAAGGCAAATCATTCATTTGAGTACTAGATTAATGTTGTATGGAGGGCCATATACCCTTTCATTGCCTTCTTCATAAGATCAACCATGCGAGAGTTCACAACAAAATTTAGGTTATGCTGGAATTACAACTAGCGGTTGGGTGCCAATCCTACCTCAACAACCAAGAGTTGTATGTTCAATGCAACAAAGTACACTCTACAGACGAACGAATCATTCAATCGATGATGATTGATGGGGCACCATGGGAAGATTACCACCATCATTCCCATCCTCTAAATTGTAAAGAAGATAATTCCAGCAACCTAGATCATCCTTCAGTATTTGACTTTTTGACTAATACTGTGAATACGGTGGATTCCAAGAGAAACCTATCCAATATTGAAGAGACTACCGCCATAAATATCTCAACCAAAACGAATGTTGTAGAGAATATTCATGTCAGCAAATATCTTTCTTCTTCAGAACAAGAAATATATAGCGCTCTCTTTTGCAAATTTAGAGATGTCTTTGCTTGGTCATATGATGAAATGCCAAGTATTGACTCGAGCATAGCTGAACATGAAATTAAGATGTATCCAGATGTCAAACCAGTACGACAACGACTACGGTAGGTGCACCCCAAGAAAGCCATTGCCATCAAGGCGGAATTTGAAAAACTCTTCCATGCTAGTTTTATTTACCCGGCTCCTCTAACTGATTGGGTATTGAATATTGTTACTATGATGAAGAAATAAGGAACGATTAGAGTGTGCGTCGATTACAGGGATGTAAATCAAGCTTGTCTGAGAGACAACTACCCTACACACTTTATTGACCAGATAATTGACAAATGCACCGAATGTGAAATCTTTCCATTTATGGATGGATTTTCCTGGTATAATCAAATAAATATCCGCCTACAGGACCAGTCAAAGACTGCATCTATTTGTTCGTGGGACACGTTCGCATATGGAAAGCTACCCTTTGGTTTAAAGAACACAAGGGCAACTTTTCAGAGAGCAATGAAATATGCTTTCCATGACATCAAGAACATCATTCAACCATATCTCGACGATCTTCCAGCTCATTCACGAAAGTGGAACGATCATCTGCAGCATTTGAGAGCGATATTTCTACATTGCTAACAGTACAAGATACGACTCAACCCGTACAAATGTGTGTTTTGTGTCAATTTTGGTCATTTACTTGGCTTCGTGGTCTCTAAGGATGGGATTCATCCCGACCCATGTAAGGTTTAGGAAATCAATGATTTGACACCACCTTCAAAATTGCCTCAGATTCAGAAAATCCAAGGGAAAGTAAGCTTCCTTAGGAGGTTCATTCCAAATTACGTTGAACTAGATAAAGCTTATACTTGTCTATTGAAAAAAGAAGTACCCTTCATTTGGTATCAGGTCGCGCAAGCTTGCTTTGATGCTTTAAATAAATCTTTAATAAAAGCATCATTAATGTATGCTTCTATTATCAAAAGGACTTTAACCTGTATCCGGCTGCAGCAGATACGACCATAGCGATGGTTTTAGTTCAAGATGGTAATGGAATCGAACATCCTATATATTATTTAAGCTGAAACTTAAATGATACGGAAATGAAATACTCCTAAGCTAGCCCTAGTAGCTGTTCAAGTGATACAGAGATTTTGACACTACGTCCTCTTTAGAAAAGCTACCATTTTATCAAATTTCAACCCCATGACTTATATATTGTCACGACAGTTGCTGGGGGGAAAATATTCAAAATGGATAGCCATTTTACAAGAGTTTGATATGGAATTCAAACAATCCAAATCAAAGAAATCCCTGGTATTTTTGGAGTTACTATGTGATCTCCCATCATCGTCCAATGATGCAACATCCGAAGAAGCAATCGTGGATGAAAATTTGTTTCTAATATCTTCAAGCAATTTGTGGTACAGAGATATAATCATCTATCTCTAGACACAAACATATAGGTCTAATACCTCACACTCCGAACAAAAACGGATTCGATAGCAAGCGAAAGACTACGTGATCGTCAGTGATACCCTTTACCGTCGCGGTATCAATACAATTCTGCGGAGGTGCCTCACCCATAAGGAGGCCGAAAAAGTCTCGAATGATTGTCATTCAGGCGCATGTGGGGGGCATCAATCTAGTTACACTATGGTGCAAAAAATTTTGCGAGCAGGATACTTCTGGCCAACAATGCTCAAAGACTGCATAACCACAGTTAGAAGTTGCCATGCTTGCCAAATTTTCGATAGCAAAACCAGAAGACCACTCGGACCGCTGCAACCAGTAGTTGTTGTTGGGCCATTTTCCAAATGGGGCATAAATTTTATGACATGTAACCCCACCTCAGCCGGGGGGCATGGGTATATCATAGTCGTGGTAGACTATTTTACCAAATGGGCCGAGGCGATGCCTGCATTAAACAACAATGACAAAATGACTGCCATTTTTTTTAATCACGTAGTCTCCAGATTCGGCATTCCAGAGGCCATATTCATAGATCATGGATCGCATTTTCACAATCACAAGATGGTTGAGTTGGCTGCCAAATTAGGACTGTCCCACAACAGCTCTACTCCATACTATCCGCAAGCTAACGGGCAAGTTGAGGCAATCAACAAAGTCCTGAAGCGCATGCTGCAAAGAATGATCAGAGTCCATAAACGGAATTGGCACTTAATCCTCCACTCGGCCTTGTGGGCATATCGGACATCGATAAGAAATG
The DNA here is from genome assembly GCA_000404065.3 of Pinus taeda. NCBI lineage: Eukaryota > Viridiplantae > Streptophyta > Pinopsida > Pinales > Pinaceae > Pinus > Pinus taeda. The sequence continues at coordinate 119,231 of APFE031223715.1, forward strand.
CAACTCAGTTTACACCTTTTCAACTTGTGTACGGTCTGGAAGCAATCTTACCTGTTCAATGTGAAATCTCGTCCCTCAAACTCACAGTCGACCTTCTCCCCAGAACCTTAGAAGAAGAGGCTCGTTTCATGGAACTAATCCAATTGGATGAAACCCATCACGATGCAGCTTCAGGTAACGAAGCTCATAAGAAACGAGTCAAAGCGTAGTTCAACAAAAATGTCAAACCTTGCGTCTTCTCAGAAGGTGACATGGTCTTACTTTACGACCAGGAATCCGATAAGTTGGGAGCAAGGAAATTCAAATCGTTATGGATGGGTCCTTATATTGTTAAGCGTGTATTAGCAAAAGGAGCCTACGAATTGATCGACTATGATGGGATTCCACTGGCACAACCTCGCAACGGGTTGTACCTCAAGCATTACTATGCTTAATTCCGCATAATAACCCTTATGCTTTTGTTACATTTTTATTTTCGCTAAGAGTAAATATTTTGGTTAGGTAATCCACTTTTTTGCATTTGTTGCAGATGTCGAACCTATTTGAATCATTTGTTGGATATGCCGACGGAGCGAGTTGTAGTTTGCGAAACCTATCTTCTGTGGCATGGGCCATTTTCGATCCCAGCAGCGGGCTAGTAAGTTTCAGAGGGGTATGTATTGGTCAGTCGATGAACAATATCGCTGAATACAATGCATTGATATAACTCCTCTTTGATGCCATCACACATGTCATATGCTGACTCGTCGTCTCGCTAGACTCACAACTCGTCATTCTACAACTCACTGGTATCTATTCCGTATGGAATTCAGCCATCTATCGCATGTTCCTAAGAGTCAAAATTTTGGAAAGACAGTTCGATTTCATTCAATATCAACATATTTCTAGAAGTTTAAACACATTGACAGACTCATCAGAAAATTATGTGTTAGATAGACATTTGCAACATTTATAAAAGAGAAGCATCACATCAATATATGTAGCACGATCATGTAACTTAACCAAAATAAAGCTCCAAAAATCAAAAATATATACATAACTGTTTATAGTTTATACATAATGTTCTGTAACCAAGACAAAATCAGTCAAATGACCCAAAACGCGAAATGCTAGGGGGTACCCTAGTCTAATGATGTTGGTCATAACAAGTCACCACCTGTGCAATCATGCGTAAAAGCCTAGTCCATCGACTCGGCACGCCAGTAGTATGTCGCTACAACCGCAGAGGTAGTTCATCAGTCCTCACATCTGGGATACCAAGAGTGAGACCCTCGACCTGATCCTATAGTGTTGAAAGAGTCTTGACCACGTCAAGGTCACAAAGGATGGCCCTCCCCATAGCCTCTCCTACTGGAGCGGCCGCTGGTTATCTATGGCGTACTCTTGGTCGAACTGGTCCAATATCTACATGAGCACATGAGTTTTGATTAGTCTTGATCAAAGAAAGCATAAAAACATTATAAAGAACAATAAATAGAGATATGGTCAAAGGATTTACCCATAGCACCCCACTGCTCACTGGCCAGCAGCACTAAATCTGGGTCACCCTGGAAATCCATGCCAGCATATGAAAACTTGGCATAGACCATCTCCTGATGATCGAGCCACTCAAAGAAAATATCAAAAAATGAATTCGAGGTTGGCCATCATGTCGAAACATGAGGTCAACCCATCTCTGCATCTGTGGTTCAGTCGGTGGAGGTAAGCAAAGTGAGATGTACTGCGGCTGCATCAATGGGATCTTCTCCAAAGCGAAAGCGGTCAAAATAGAACCATAGCCGAAATTCTTGGATCTTCCACTTTTCACCTTGGCCAGTTGTTCTTTCATCACAGAGAGTACTACATCACACAAGTTGAACACCTTCGGTTCAAGGCATTCCAAAGCATACGACATGTAAGACCTGTTAGCTATGTGAAGAATAGAACTGCCAGCTAGTCTAGCAAAATTTAACAAAATGGTCCTCAAGGGCCAGTCAGTGACATCTTGAATATTGATCTTGTTGTTCGTACTCAGCTGAGATCCCTCTCTGCAGTGTCGGTGAATATACTCCCTCAAGGACTCACCCCCGCGGGCAGGACCAGATAATGAGAAAGGGGAAGCATGGCTCGATAAACCGGTCAAAAAATAGATGTCCACGACAGTTAAAGGGATTGATTTACTCCTAATCTAGAAGACCTGGTTGGTAGGATCCGAGGCATTGAGGAAATATTGCAACAAGTTGATTTGTTGCCTCATGCTAGAGATGTGGAAAAACTTCAACAAGCCATAGTTCCGCAATGCAGTTACCGTACCTGGATCATGTAAAGCAACCATGTCCTCTTCCTCATGCTCGCGTTCTTGCCATGTAACAACCATTTTTTTCTGATGAATCTCTGAAAAACAAACAAGAGAAGAGTCAGGATCTTAATTTGGAAAAAAACAAGATCTTTTAGAATATTTACCTCAACTTGATGTTGCTCTTCCTTTTCAAGATACTGATTCTTCACGTTCTCTTCAACATTTCTTTCTTCTTCTAACTGACGTTTTAAATTGAGAATTTCCTTCTCTTGTTCTTCATTCACATCCTGTAGCATTTGACGAACTTTGGAGACATATTCTAGCTGTGCTTTTAAACTGATGACTTCATTTTCCTGTTTTTCAATAGCTTGGAGTAGATTTTTATTCTGCTTCTTTGATTCTTCAAGATCTTCTTTTAGCGAGTGGATCGTGGCTTCAAGACTTTCATAGTAACTGGATCTATCTCTGAGTTTCTTAATGGTTGTGTCTCTTTCATTGACTTCATCTCTCAATGATGTTACTTCATCCTGCAACTTCCTTACCTTGTTACCTTCTTCTAGCTGGCCTTTTAGCAACTTTTGATATTTGACCTTGAATAACTCCCATACCTTGTTTCCTTCTTCTAGTTGGGCTTTTAGTTTGGTAGCTTCTTCTTTGAAGTCACATTCCCTTTTTTTCAATAGATCTTGTTGATCTCTGATTATGTCTGAAAGCCTCTTAAGTTCTGCCTCTATTTGATATCTCTCTTGTTCACCCATAAGAACAACTTCAGTCGTTTCACTATCACTTTCATCTTTTCCAAAAGGAAAGATTGTTGGAATTTTAGAGGATATCAAATTCATACCTGATAGTTCATCTTCATTATGAAATGATTCTGAATCTAAATCTGAAGAGCTTCTTATGCCTAATCCCCAATCGATTCTCCCACTTTCATAGCTCTTCTGAGATGTCTTCTTCTGCTTATGTGCTTTCTTCTTAAGCTTCTTTCCCATTGTTCCAAGGATCTCCTTCACGCGATCAAGCTTCTACAAAAGGACCTGCTCTGATACCAATTTTTGGAAATAATACTGAGAGGAGGGGGTGAATCAGTATTATCACATCAATAAAGCTTTTTCATTTCCATATTCACATTCATATATGCTACTTCCATAACTTCTTATGATTCAGTTAGGTGATCCTTAATGAGTGCATTAGAACATTATCAACCATATTAACAGTGAACAGATGCAGTAAAATAGAACAGATCATCACACATAAGTCACACACATGAACACCATGATATAAGGTGGAAACCCAATGTGGGTGAAAACCACCTACTCCAAGTCATCTCAATCTTCTTCTTAATAAGAAAATCCTTTTACAATATTTTTGTACTGGTGCAGTCTTATACCAGTACGCAGGCTTCTACCTATAGAGAGCTACAACCCCCATAGTTCTTGTACTAGCCGATCCATTTACTAGTACGCAGGTTGCTACCTGCTATCATGCTCCAACTGCTATTGGAAGGGAGCTACCACCCCCTTTGCTCTTGTACTAGCTAAGATACTAGTACGTAGGTGCCAGCCTACAATCTTCTTTCCTTCGGGTACCACGTTTCATTAATTTTCATACTGGACCCATTAACCTCATTGAAGCACATAATCAATAAATCTTTTGAATCACCCAAATACCAAGATAATATGTGAGATATCAACTAGATCTAGTACATCAGATCACACAAAGATAAGTCATTAAGAGCTTGATCCATTCAACCATAATCATGTTGTTATCAGAACTCAATATCAGTAACCAAACATCAATTATGCACCTAGAACCCTGCAGAATAATCAAATGGTAGTTACAGCAAATTTCAAGTAGGTTCCGCAACTTCACCACTGGAGGTTTGCGACTATCCGCACTTACGTGTTCTATTGCTCTGTGGGTATCCGCACCTGTGCGCACTTCTTCTCTGCGGGTATCTGCACTATGCCTTTATTCTGTTCCATGGGTATCCGCGTCTTCACCGTGTTTCACCTGCGGTCCTGCGGCTACATACGCACTATGCACAGATCTTCTCTGCAGGTATCTGCACCTGCACCATGTCGCACATGCGGTCCTCTAGGTATAGATAGTTTTTCAGTCTTCAAGCATACCCCAGACTGTCATATCTACAGATCCGATCATGCGCCATGAAGATATTCAGATCTAGCTATCACTAAGATCAAGCTATCATTCAAATCTAGCAATCTCTCACCAACAATCACAAGTATTTCAGATCTAGCTCACCTTAAGATACTCAACCCAATTGCATCATTCCAAATGATCTCCTTTCCTTTTTATAGGCACACCTTTCACAATAACATGGTCCAAAATCATAATAACATAATACCATGAACCCAATACTTGGGATCAATACTTTAGATGCAAAACCATGGACCAAAACCATAGGATCACCATACCACGGACTAGATACCATGGATCACCATAGGATTCCCACGTGCGTGCGCTTTTCTCTGCATGGAAGAGTGTGCACTGGGGTTCGCACCTTCTGTTCGGAGAACCTGCGGACATGACCGCACTTCTTGTTAGGCTAACCTGCGGGTTCGCACCTTTTGAACTGTGTACCTACGATCCTCTTATTTTCTTCCATTCTGAGAGGCTGATCATCAATATTTGCTACTGGCCTATTGCACTGAGATCTGTCACCTGTATGAGTTGCCATCAAGGACAATACTTGTCTCATAATGCCAACAAATTGTGCAATATTTCACACTGAATTACATCCAAGATGATGCAACTCAGCTTAGTGTTGGTATCATGTACTTGGACAATGTAATATGGCAATGGTGGCAATGGCATCAACGTTGCTATGGAAGGCCCCTGACTTGGGAGACATTTAAAAAATCTCTTATGGATCACTTTGATGAGGAATCTTATTTTTTGGGTCATCTCAATAAGCTCCGATAGATAGGAAGAGTCAATGAATATATTTACGCCTTTGAAGCCTTAGCTTTCTGCACTTGAGGTCTACATGATGAGTTCTATGTGGAATGTTTTGTCACTGGTCTCAAAGAAGCCATATAAGCCCACGTCTGACTACAACACCATAGCTCATGGCTGCATGCTTGGAGGATAGCTTGTCAAGTAGAATGTGCATTAGAAACTTGGTCCAATCACCCAAATTTCATCGCCAAGGGTTGCCCCACATAGGCTCAAAGCACTACCCAAACACTCAAGGTTCAAAAGGTGTCACCAGTAGAAATGGCAGAAAGAAGAAAGCAAGGATTGTGTTACTACTGTGATGAAAAATACTCCCCAAGGCATAAATACAAGGAGCCGAAATTCTTTCAAATTGATGCTCATCACAGTTCATCAGAGGAAGCCCCACCTCTTGTGGAACCGGAGGAGGAAGAAGATGAAAACGAGTAGGACAATGTACCTAAAGAACCAGCTACCTTGCTACATGCTTTGGCTGAGATTTATTCTCTCAAAACTCTCAAAATCAAAGGTTTTATTAAGCGTCACCCACTAATTGTCTTGATTGATAGTGGCACTACACATAATTTTATCCATCAAAGAGTCACGAAAGCAGTGCATTGTTTTGTCCGAGTATTTTCTAACTTCCAGGTCACAATTGTTGATGGGGGTACAATGAAATGTGAAGGACACTATGAAAATGTCAAACTTCAAATGGGGGATTATCAGTTAAATAACCACATGTTTGCCATAAACATGGGAGGGTGCGACATTTTCCTCGGTGTTGAATGGATTCACACACTTGGCCCAATCACAATGGATTTCCAGGAGTTATATATGAGCTTTAAGTAGAACAACCACACACAGGCCCTCCGCAAACTCTAGGCAGGAGCTCCCTCTATCATCAGCTCACATGAGATGGAATTTTTTTTTTAAAAGGGCCACCATGGAGTTATAGTCCAATTTAATGCCATCCACGCCTTCAAATCCAATTCTCTTCATATTCATCCTAAGATGCAACAAATCTTAATCAACCATCTGCCAGTTTTGACAAGCCTCATGAGCTTCCACCCTTAAGAGGGGAGCATGTTCATACCATTACTTTTGTCCTAGGGGCCCAACCACCAAATGTGCACTTGTATAGATATCCGTTCACCCAAAAGAATGAAATTGAAAAAATAATCAAGGAACTCTTGGAAGCAGGCGTCATTCGTCCTAACATTAGTCCTTATTCATCGTCGGTGGTCATGGTGATTAAAAAAGATGGGGAATGGAGTATGTGTCCAGACTTCGGGGGCCTCAATAAGTTAACAGTCAAAGATAAATTTCCCATCCTGGTTGTCAATGATTTGTTGGATGAACTAAATGGGGCTCAATTGTTTACTAAGCTCGACCTTCACCCGGGATACCACCAATTCGCATGAAATAAGTAGACATTCCAAAGACTGCTTTCTGAAATCATGAAGGACATTATGAGTTCCTGGTCATGCCATTTGGTCTTTGTAATGCTCTATCCACTTTTTAGAGCCTTATGAACCACCTTCTCAGACCATATCTTAGAAAATTTGTCCTTGTTTTCTTTGATGACATCCTCATCTACACTCGTACCTCGGCCACACATCTTCAACCTATAGATCTCCTCTTGCAACTGCTCCATAAGCATAAATTATTTGTCAAGATGTCCAAGTACTCTTTTGGCATGGAAGAATTTGAGTATTTAGGCCACATTGTGGGGCGTGAAGGTGTCAAGGTGGACCCCAAAAATATCTAGGAAATGCAGGACTATCCTCAACTAAAGACCTTGAAGAGCTTGAGAGGATTTTTGGGTCTCATAGGCTACTATCACAAATTTGTCCACAATTATGGTCGCATTGCTAGGCCCCTCACTCAACTCCTCAAGAAAAATTCATTCCTCCCGAATGATGAAGCACAACAGGCCTTTACAACTCTCAAACATGCCATGTGTTCCACTCCAGTCTTAGCACTACCCGGCTTCACCAAATCTTTTGTGATTGAATGTGATGCTTTTGGTATGGGTATTAGGGCAGTCTTAATGCAGGAAGGTCAACCATTGGTCTTCATGAGCCAACAACTAAGTGGGAGTAATATGGGACAATCTACCTATGAGAAGGAGATGATGACCATCTCATATGTAGTAGGTACCTGGTGACCACACTTAATGGGGCAACGTTTCCAAATCGCATAGACCATCAAAGCCTTAAATATTTTTTAGAGCAACAACTATCCTCACCAAAACAAAATAAATGTCTCACCAAAATGATGGGATATGATTATGAAATAATTTACAAGAAAGGGTGTGAAAATATTGTCACCGATGCGTTATCCCACCAATTTGAGGAGGAAAGTACCATGCTTGCAATTTCCCTTCCCATTCTAGAATGGATTGAAGAGGCTAGCAAGGAATGATTTTCACATCCCTCACTCTCCCAACTCATTAATCAATTGCAAGCAGATATAAATTCCACAGCAGGCTACTCGTGGTAGGATGAAATTCTTTTCTACAAGGACAGATTTGTAATATCACCAACATCCACCCTCAAAAGCCACATTTTGGTGGAGTTGCACTCATCTCCAACTGGAGGACATTCAGGTTTTCAGAAGACATATGCTCGCACTCAAAGATCATTTTTTTGGACAGGCATTAAAAAGGACATTCTTACTTTTGTAGCTGAATGCGACGTTTGTCAGCGCCACAAAGGAGAAATAGTCAAATCTGCAGGCAGATTACAACCATTTCCCATCCCGGCCTCAATCTAGATGGAGGTTTTAATGGATTTCATTACTAATCTTCCAATGTTAGGAAAAACGTTAGTCATCATGGTGGTTGTGGACAAGCTTTCTAAGTATGCTCATTTTTTCACCCTAACCCATGCTTTTACAGTGACTTTGGTCTCTCAATACTTCATGGATCATATCTTCAAATTCCATGGCATGCCCACTTCCATTGTGTTTGATTGTGACCTGATCTTCACTAGTAACTTTTGTCGGGAACTCTTCTGGCTAAAAGGTACCCAACTACAACTGAGTACTTCCTATCATCCACAAACAAATGGTCCAATTGAAGTAGTCAACAAATGTTTGGAGACCTACCTTAGGTGTTTCACTTCATAAATGCAACATCTCTGGGTATAGTGGTTACCTCTAGATGAATGGTGGTATAAAACCAAATATCATGCCACCACCAAAATGAATCCATATGAAGAAGTTTATGGTCAACTCCCTCCTTCCCCTACTTATTATATCAAGGGACGCTCGAAGGTACAAGTAGTGGATCAAATCCCACAGAACTACATAACCATGCTGGCCCATATTAGAGAGAATCTTTATCAAGCCCAAAACTACATGAAGAAATAGGTAGATTAACATCGCTCAGAACACCAACTTCAAGAAGGGGATCAGGTATTTTTGAGGCTGCAACAATATAAGAAAGCATCACTCAAAGACAAGGGTTGTCAGAAATTATCTCCAAAATTCTATGGACCGTACCAAGTACTTCAACACATTGGAGAAGTTTCCTACAAGATAGCTTTGTCACCCATTGTAGAAATCCATCCAGTCTTCCATGTCTCATGCCTCAAGAAAGTCATCGGGAAAAATTGCAAAATTCAAGCGAGTCTACCTGAATTGAATGAAGAAGTGTCAATCTCGCTCCAACCTGAAAAGGTTCTTGACACATGAGAACGACACTTGCATGGCCGCACGATCAAGGAAGTCCTTGTCAAGTGGAAAGACACCTCTCATGAAGATGCAACCTAGGAACCAACCACTATCCTTCAGCAGTTTCTCTAGCTTCAGCCTTGACGACAAGGCTATTCTTATGGGGGAGGGAATTTTAGGGTCCAACACTAACCCTCTTATTTATGTAATAGGATCTAGCCATAGTCATAGTTAAGTAACGAGTCAATAAAGCCCATATTAATAATTGTAAGTGGTTAATGCACATTTAATGAAGGGACCATAGTTAGTTGCAAATGGGCCATGGTATTAGATAGATGGTATTAATAAGAACCATGGTATTTCCCCATGGTATTTCATGTATGAATCCTATATAAAGGATAGAGACTCCCCTCGAGGAGCATCGTGTCTTATTTTGTAATTGAGCTCACCTCTATTGGAGGTTGCCTCCTGAAAGAGGCAAGTGAACATTGCTTTCTGAATAATAAAATACTTGTTGTTATTTCTAATTGTTCTATTTTCTAGGTATATTTCTTCGCATATTCGGTATTCTAGTATCCTCTTGCGGGTTAAGAGCACAACAAGAACTGATAAATCAACTAAGGTGTATGATCCCTCACCATCCATGTTGGGTGTGGAGCCTGATTATCTTCTATATTCAAAAGTACCGCCACATTGGACCCCAGTTCAAAATGGGGGCGGAACGCCGCCCGATAACAATTTCGTGCAGGGGTTCCAGGGGCCGGGGGGCGGCTACGACCTTTGGAGCCACCCATGGTGGGGGTTTCGAGGGCAGCGCCGCCGAAGCTAAAAACAGCTGTAAAATTGCCTTGTAAAAGTATAGTAATTTCTAGTCAATCTGGGCCGTTCATTAGGCGGATGATCTGACGGTAGAACTTATGTTTAGTTTAGGGTTTTTTGCCCTAGAAGGAAACCCCTCTCTTTGTATGAGGGCATTGTATTTGAGGCTGTGAGATAGATGTGTATTCCGTGTGAGCGAGAAACAGAGAGGTGAGACTGTGAGAGAAGACAGAGGATATTACAGTGGATTTGCTGTAGGTTGTGTCTCTTCATTTTGCTAGATAATAGAAAGGAAGAACTCGCTGTTCGAGGTGGACGTAGCCCAAACTGGGTGAACCACGTATATCTATGTCTCTCTTTTTTTGTGCGCTTTCTGTGTTTATATTTCTGCAATATTTTATGTGTTCCATTGCTCCGTAATATATAATTTTCTAACAATCCATTCCCCTATGAGATGATGTGTTGCCTCCTTTGAAAGTCGTTTGAGGATTCATTGTGCTCCTTGTAGATATGAGTACATGAAACAAGATCAAATTGTGATTTTAGAAATAAAACATCATCCAATATGGTTCTAAATGTATATGCATAGCATGTTGACATGTAGTTGAACTAGTTAATAACAATCTTGGAATGCCCATAAATTTGTATGTGTCTGCAATTTTTGTAAATAAAAAAATATAAAAGATGATAGAGTGTAAGGAGATCCACTGAAATAGGCCAAAGAGTGTTCTTTGTTAATGACTTCGAGAGTAATGTTCTGAGTCCTGACAACCTATTCATTGACCAGGATTTCCAAATAGCTATTACAGACCTTAGGGATTATCTATGTCTAGAAAATGTTTTTCCCCCAAAATATATTTTTGTTCTGGCACATCCAAATGTATGAGCATACTATTAAAGGCACGTTCTGAGCTCTTGCCTTAGTTTCTACTACCCACCACCTATTCCAGGTAGTTGGTATATCAATGCCACTCCATGTAAGTGCTAAGTTTAGTTTGTGTAAGACCTATGCCCATACCTGTTGAGTAGTGGGGCATGAGAGGAATAGATGTTGATTTGATTCGTCCTCTGCTCGACATAAAACACACCATGTAGGCCCGAGATATGATCATTTACTAAGATTATATCCATTCAGGGTTTTATCTATAATGATGCTCCACATCAGTAAACGTGTGCGTGGTGGACCTTTTAACTTCCAGATATTACTCCAACAACTTTTCAGAGATTCGGGCTTGTGGCCGGCATGGATGATAGGATATCCATCATTTGGGGTATAGTTTCCTTTCTCTGCAAATCCCCAGATCATGTCATCATCCTCATCCCTTAATCCCACGTGGGATTTTATTAATGCCTACATGTAAGTCATCCACTCCATGTGCATTGAGCTGGTATATACAAGGCATCCCCAAATAACAACGCTTGTTAATATATAGTTGTATCTTGAGGGTCTCCAAGTTGTGCTATGTTGACCACCTTGTTTTGATTGAGGAAGGTGACGAGGTGAGGTGGGAGATGGTAGGAGTTTCGGGAGCCAATCCATGAATTGATCCCAATGTGGACAAACCCAACATTACCGATCTGCCATGTCAGACCCCTTCTTATGGTGGGAAGGATATTTATTACAGCACTCGAGATCACTAATATACCCTTCTTGTTCGAGGTAGATAACCTTAACCAATCTAAGACAAAGCTCGGCGAGATGTACTTTTAGGTAACCACCTCCAACCAAATGCTCTTTTGTTTCACGAGCAACCAACCTAGTTTTGCCACAAGTGCTTGTACAAAAGTAGAGAGGAATTTTAGGCCCCAACCTCCCCATTTTTTGGGAATAGCAATTCTACTCCATTTGACCCATGCATAGGGTTTTCCTTCCTTTTGGCCCTTCTAAATAAATGAAAACATACTCGTTGAATCCTTTGTAGTATGCCTTGGGGGATCCAGGCTAGGGACATCCAAAAGGTTGGTGTGGCTTCCAAAATCGATTTAATGAGCACTAGTCTACCGACTCTCAACTCTCGAGTGTAGACGACGACTCCAAATGTTTAATATTCTTTCCACCTTGGCAGTCAACCATGTTGAGTCTACAATTTTGTATCAATCTTATTTGATCTTGAAGTCCAATTACTTCAAACCATCCTCCATTGATAGGTTTTGAAAGGGGAAATTTTGTATTGCAATGTGGGTTCCCTATTGAGTACACATAGAGAACGATATAATAGATTTGGCTCCATTTATTTCCATATTTGTTGCAATTCTAAATAGTTTAAGCACTTCAGAGAATGTAATGTTTTCTCGTATTCCCCCGTCTAGGAAAATGTGAATGTCATCAATAAAGAGCAGATGAGATAGTGTGCATTGATCCATCATTTTGAGGCCCAAGAGTCACCTTGCTCACTTCTCTGATGCAATCAACCTTCTTATGCCTTCCATGATCAAGAGAAATAGCAAAGGGGATAGTGGGCACCCTTGCCTAATTCCACACTCTACCAAGAAAGAGTGCGAGGTTGATCCATTGATTAAGATTGTGAATGATATAGAGGTGATGCAACACATAATCCATTCAATATAAAATAGTGGGAACCCAAGATGGGTAAGTATCATCCTTAGGTATAACTACCTAACTATGTCAAAGGCCTTTGAGAGGTCAATTTTTAGCAACACCCCTTTGAGTTTCTCTAGTTTGATGGAGTGAAGGTCCTCTTGTGTCGTGCCTATGGTCTCATGAATTTCTTGGTTTTGTAGAAAGGAAAACTGTTCTCGAGAGATGTGGCGTGACAAGATCGGGTTAATGTGGTTTGGAATAATATTCGTGATATTTTTATAAAGGAAATTACATAGGGATATAGATCTGAATTCATTGAAAGATAGTGGGGAGTCTGACTTGGGCATGTGGGATATATAGGTGGAACTCATAAGTTCTAACATTCTACCCAATAAACGGCTTTCTTCAACCACAACAAGTAAGTCCAGTACAATGATGTCCATATTAACTTCAATGACCTATTGCTATTAGAGAAAAGAGGTATGGTCAAAGGTCTTCCTATTTTAAAACCCATTCATATTAATTGTGATGCACATGGAGTGGGGAAGTCGCATAGAGATGAATTTCCTTGTGAATGCTAATAGAAGGAGGAGAGATATACTCGAGATGGTACACATAGGTTTATGAAGGCCTATGCGCATAAGGTTGTTAGGCTGCACATACTATTTTTTACTATTTATTGATAAATGTACTAGATTTACTTGAGTGTATTTCCTAAGGAAGAAGAGAAAAACTTTTGAATACTTCAATGAGTTCAAAAGTATGGTTGAAAAGCACACAGATAAAAGCATGAGGATTCTCCCCTCAGATCAAGGGGGAGAGTACAAGAAAGCTTGTGTCCTCAAATACTGCAAAGACAATGGGATACAAAAACAGTTTAAAGTACCCCACACTCCCCAATAGAACGAGGTTCTAGAGAGGAAGAAAAAAACCCTTGTGGAGTGTGCTCATAATATGTTGAAATGTAAGAATCTTTCTAATGGGTTTTGGGCTTAAGTGATTAATACTCGAGTATATCTAAAGAATAGGAATCTAACAAGAAGTTTATATTTCAAAACTCCTTTTGAAGCTTTTTTTGGTTAGAGCCCCTGAGTTAAGCATAAGCCCTTTCCCATGTCCCAAAGGAAGATAGAAAGAAACTCAATTCAAAGGCCATCAAATGCATTTTTGTTGGGTATTGTACAAAACTTAAGGCTTAGAAATTGTTTAGTCCCTCTACTTTTAAAGTTTTGGTGAGTGGAGATGTAGTGTTTCATGAGCAAGTTAGTGATGGAAGCCATGAGAGTGCTAATGAAGAATTACACTTGCAATTGTTGATGGAATAAGAAAGTGATGAATGAGGTGACAACAATGAGAATCAACAACAGTAGCAAGGGAAAGAAGATGATGTCGCTATTAACACAAGTCCAGAAAATGATAATCACACAAGGTTTCAAGCTACCCCTCCACTGAGGAGATGAGGTAGGAAGGTTTGGTTTTTACCAAGATATAGGAAAAATGCTTTGATAACTAGTATGATGAACATTTTTTAACCCTTGAATAATAAAAAAAGCAAGTCAATATAGTGAATGGAGGGCTGCTATAGAAGAGGAATATGAATCAATCATCAAAAACAAAACGTGAGATTTAGTTAAATTACGTAAAGGCAAATGAGCCATACCATGCAAATGGTTGTACAAGACTAAATTTAAAGCAAATGGGAGCATAGATAAGTATAAAGCTATGCTTGCTGCAAAGGAGTATTAGCAGCAAGAAGGCATAGATTATGATGAAACATTTGCCCTTGTACCTAAATTAAACACAATGAGAATGATAATTGCTTCATCTATGAAACACCATTAGATGATTCATGAGAGCAGGAAGAAGGCATATCCCTTGTAGCTAAATTAAATTAAACACAATGAGAATGATAATTTCTTCCGCTATGAAACACCATTGGATGATTCAAGAGCTAGATGTTAAATCTGCATTTTTAAATGGGGACTTGAAAGAAGATGTCTACTTAGTGCAAAGTGACCTGTTTGTCAAATAGGGTGAATAACATTTAGATTGCACATCCAAGAAATCGTTGTATGGCCGAAAACTGTCACCAAGTTCATGGTATGACAAAATTTATTCATTTTTCCTATAGAATGGTTATAAAAGGAGCAAAAATGACCCTCATCTTTATACAGTATTTCATAAAGAGTGAAGTAGTGTTTTGATTTCTCTATATGTAGATGATCTAATCATTACAAGGAATGTTGATAATCTTATTAAAGAAATCAAGGAAATCAAGGTGAAGATGTATCAAGGTGAAGATGTCACAAGTCTTTGAGATGAAAGACCTTGGAGAGGTACATTATTGTTTGGCTGTGGAAGTCTAGAGGGATTCTTGACAAACTTTTATGTCATAGAGTAAGTATGTGACAATCTTAGTGGAAAAGTTCAAAATGGATCGTGCAAAGCTATAGCAATACTTTTACAGCAAGAATTTAAAACTTGAGAATGAAGATGGATCTATGGAGGTAGATGGGACTTTGTTTCAGAGTCTAATCATTGGGTTGAAGCTAAAGGTGTTTTAAGGTATGTCTAGGAAACTTTAGATTTTGGTATTTAGCATTGGCTCTAGGTTCATTACATGGCCCACCAAAAAGAACACACTATCCTTGTATTCTGTGGAAGCTCAACATAAAGCTATGTGTGTAGCAAGATGTGAATTGGTTGAGGATACTTCTCCTTGATGTTGATAAGAACATAAGGTTGCAAGAGTGATCAAATAGGACAACTAGAGCTCCACCAAACTTGCAAATAGTCTAGTATTTCATTAAAACACAAAGAATATTGATAGACAATTTCATTTTCTCATGGAGAAAGTTGAGTGAAAATAAATCCATATTGGTTATTGTAATAGTTGTGACAATGCTCATCATATTTTTACCAAAACTCTTGGTAGAATCAAGTTTGAGTTATTTAAGGAAGTTTTAGGCATATCTACTAAAACATTTCTCCAAATATTTATGAAGAAATCTAGTAATTGAGTGAGAGTTCAAACAAAACCTTAAGGAGTTTGTTCATTTTTTCTATGGTGTTGTTTTAACTTCCCTAAATGGGTGTTTCATATATATATTTCTCATGTGATGAATTGTAAGACTCATGTGTGCAGAGGAAGTGTTAGTCTAATAGGTGGGTGTTAGGTTTCTTAATAAATTTGATTCGGTGTATTTTTTGACAAACATAACCTTCAACTAATTGTTATTGGATTAACCTTGAGATGGACACTGCTATTATTTCTTATGTTAATGTATTTTCCAAATCATTTTTTCTTTAAAATTGGATAAATTTTTCAAATAACTTAATTTTTCTATCCTCTAGTTTCTTGCCATTAATCTAAGTTAGTCAATTCATGTTTCTATTACCCATTTAATTGGTCTTTCCATCACATTTACCAATTAAATTGCATTAATAAATTTATAATTTTTTTAATCTCATTTAATGTAATGCACTACTAATTCTTTTAATCTCATTTTATGTATTGCACATAACACAATATTTAACCAAATTGTAACATCCAAATCAAATTCAAATTTAGTGGTGGTGTAGGTAGCATGATAAGTGTGGTAAAATTATAAATACAATTATACAAATTGGAGTACAATTTTGTAGTGGAGCAACTAGAATGGTAAGAGTGGTAAAATTATAAATATAATTATAGAAATTGAAGTACAATTGGTAGTTTGAATTTGATTTTGAAACTAGTTTTCTATACCAATTTTGTATACCTTACATTATAAAAGATTGGACCTCGAGAAAATTTAGTTATGGTAAAATGCACTCCACAAATAAGATCAATTTTCAATTTTTATTAGAAGAGACCTACAATAATGGAAAGGTCTACACCACAAATTCAACAAATTACCTTGATGAAATTCTAGAGAATTTGTCAATATGTAGTGACCATTTACAGATGTCATGCTGAATTTCCTTTAAATATGATGAAGTGTGTTGGAATGTTACTACTATACAACTAATTAGAGTGGTTGTGATGTTGTGTCTTGGATTGCAGTTATTGTACAGCAAAGTGGGGCTATTTATCATGTATCTACCATCAGTGTTTCTTTTGCAACAACATATCCCATCCTCATATAACAAATTAATGAGCAACATGATTGGATCCTGTGATGGACTTTCAGTATATGAGCTGATATAAAAGAACGGAAACAATCTAGAAACATGTGTACAACTCATAACTAAAAACCTAATCACTAAGAAATGCATACCAAAATGTCCACCATTTGTAAATGGGTAACTAATGTGATTTTTAAAATATGAACTGATCTTTCCAACCAATTACACACCCTTAACACAATATACATGAGAATGAAAATCCTACACAAACAAATATAAACTAGAAAATAACAAGATATACATCAGTACATCTAATAACCAAAAACAATATATCCTTCAGGAGGAAAGGTTACTTTGTGCATATCACATATTCCATTCTATGTTTGTATTTTGGCAGCATTTAATCTCCATTGAAAAAATGAAATATAACAAAATCTTGTAACCACAATAGAAAAAAATTAAAAAAAACAATGTAAAACAAATATCATATCACATATTCCATTGTATGTTTGTACTTTCTGGGCATATAATCTCCATTAAAAAAAGTGAGATATCACAAAATCCTCTCACCACACAAGTATTCCAACCTAGCATCATAATTCCAACCAATCACTTAATATAGGCAATATCTTGAGAAGTGTTGAGGAATTTTAATGAGAATAAGACATTAGAAACCTTACAAAATTGGACAATTCCAGGTAACTCAATGCATCCATAATCTTCATCACTTAGTTAAAACTGAATTAGAATTGAATAGTGAGTGCCAAAAAGTATTTCTTATCCATATCAGTAACAACCCCCACCCAGAGCCAGCTGAAGAACATAACCACCCCCAATGTTGTACTCACTGCGTATCTTTTCTTTTCAGCATTCATTTGTTTTCCTACATAGATGAGCCTGCAATGGGCATCAAAACAAAAAAAATTAGTATTAAAAAAAAAACCAATCCTTCAATACAGATAAGAAATTTATTTATGTACATCATTCAACATTTCAATATTTTATCTTGCACAAAGTATCTTTTTTGAATTTAATATAAAATGCAAAATTACATCTATTATAAATGACTATAGGTAAACAATCTTTTAGTTTTATGATCTCACAACATATATAGTATAATCATGTTGACTAGCAAACTTTAAATTCACAAAAGATTCTCAGCTTAGAAGTCAATCTGCTACTTAGACTACTAAAAACATATACAACTTACAGCACAAGTTGTTATCAAACCTCCCAAGAGAACTAGAAGGATCAAGTGTTAGAGAGAAAAATATACTAACAGAAACATGAAAGGCTAATGACCTTCCCAAAAAAGAGGACCAAAAATTGCACCTATTGCCTAAGTATTTCCTCCCCAGTGGCTGAAGAGATAAAATTGAACGATATTCTTTAAATTACAGAAACATGTGGCTGAAGAGATAAAATTGAACGATATTCTTTAAATTACAGAAACATGAAAGAGATCAGCTACTTCAAAACCCAAATAAATACAGAATATTGAAAAAAATCCTAAAAGTTACTTAAAAACCCAAATAAATACAAAAGTTTGAAAAAAATCCTAAAAGCTGAAGATAATCCAAATGTTGTTTGAGCTTGAAAAACTCAGTGCTGCAACATCTAATTAAAAGCATTATGGTCTAGACTCCAGGAACACACATATGCTTAACTTACAATAATATAGAGCCACTAAAATTATACTATAAAATAACTAAATTATATTAAAAAATACACCAAAATAGATGAAATCATATTATAAAAGAACTAAATTATATTATAAAAGCCGCGCAAATATACTTGCACATGGAACTAGGAGTACTGCATACATTTGCTGCATAGGCGGTATTCCTTCCTTTTCCTCAACTGGCTGCTTAATTTGATCAATTGTATCATTGGGTTCAATATCTACCTCGAAATCCTTTCGTGTAAGGGTTTTCACCTTGATGGAAATGCCTCCCCTTAACCGCAAAAGTAAGCGAAGAATTGAGTGGTTTTCCATATTATAATCAGCTAGAGTGAGCCCATCTTCTAGTTGTTTTCCACCAAATATTAGTCGCTGCTCATGTGGAGGGATACCCTCCTTATACTGTCACAACAACCAAATAACACACCTAGTTAAAGCCCAACTGCAATTGCATTTTACAACAGAAAGAAAACACTCCGTATACACACTGCTTAAACTTCAAATACTACGCAAAACCTTAACACAACAATAGTTTAAACGACTATCAGCAATTACGATACACCATAGATATTACAAAAATCCACAATGATTTAAAAGACAGTCAATGACTACTTTAGATATGCTTCAAAATTTGCAAAGATTCAAAAGGCTCTCAGCAAGCACTATACAAGCGGTAAAAATCCACAATGATTTTAACGAGTATTAGTAAGTACCAATACCAAATAATCATATTTTGGTACGCGTGATAGGTTCGGCAGTAACAGTGAGGAGTTAGAAGTTTCTCACGACAGGGTAAGGTTCCATCCCCACCAGCTTTGGCTCACTTGGAGATATGGCTCAAACTTATGACACCCGGAGATGAATACCAGGTGAACATATAAAGCGTGTTTCACGATTGTGTTTTGGTTAAGACTTGCCAGATTTAAGAGGTCAGCAGAGTGGGGGAAAGTGGGGAGTTGTTATAGCCTCCACCAGCGTTCAAAGATATACCAAAGAAGTTGCAGACACACAACCTACACGGAGTTAAGTCCAGGTGAGTACGTAGGTGTATAATGTAAGTATGCCTGCAGATGTTGGTCTCCTGATCTCTCTGTATAAATGGGAATCACTGAATCGTATTCCAATTATAAGTATCGCTCTGTCGTCTCAAACAATAAACAGAAGATCAGCGATCACAGGTACGCGTGTTAACTATTAATTGCGGGCTGGATCATCTTTATCATATCGTGTTATGTGCCTCTCCGGATGTACGTATCTCTCTACTAACTTTTCATTTAAATTTTGGTTCGTATTACGTACCGGAGGTTGATTCAAGTTACTCGGTGACACATCTAACACCACTCGCTTCCGCTCAAATTTGAGGTAATAATCTGATGACGTGAAACACAATGTATTGCCACTGTAGGTGTCATACTTCTATCGATTCTGCTATGCACTAGTGCACAAGGAATTGGAGAGACTGCTCAGCATCGCAGGTTGCTGCAAGGTGAAAATTCAAAGTAGAATGTATAGAATTTTCTAATCCCTCTAATCCCTTCATGGATCTGTCCGTAACAATGATATTTGCTATGAAATTATTAATGTTTGATTGGATTTTGATGTACAGTGTGTGTTCGCAATTGCTTGGATGTATCATACACTACTTGCACCTCATCGGGAGACCAACATCTGCAGGCATACTGCAGATGTTGATCTCATTAGCGAATACATGGCGGATGATCAATGCATATATAAAAGTTATCTCACCTCTGGATATCTGGCGGCTAATCAATACATGAGAGGCGTTTTATAGACGTAAAAGTCAAAAATTCTACACAAATAGCATTTAAAGAAAATAACAAAAAATGCATGATACAATACCCAATGGTTAAGAGCGCAATCACTGACCATACGGAGTTGCAGAATCTAAAAATAATAATAAAGCCGTATTCCCCTTGGATCAAAAGTGAAGGAAAAGTATGCATACACAAAGTTCACATGACAAAAAAAAACCGCAATAAATAAAATATACAAGGCATCAATGCCCGGAATAAAACCACAGAGACCAGAAAGAAAATCATAAAAGAATCCATTGATAACCAAAAGCCATCAGTAAAAGAAAAACCCCACATGTAACAAAAAAATTCGAAAACAAAAATTAAGTTCTACAAAACCCCACTCGCATCAAACAACTAAAAAAAATAAAACATAAACCTAATTGGGATACAACATGATTCCAATACCTGGATTTTTCTCTTCACATTATCAATGGTATCGCTGCTTTCAACATCGAGGATGATCGTCCTCGCGTTGAAAGTCCCCACAAATATCTGCATCTTGGCCTGAAAATATGACTGATCCTCCAAAAAAAAAAAAACCTGTGCGAGATAGGGGAATCCAGCCCAGATTGAAGGGCGGTGAGGTTACGGAGTGAGATAGGGGAATCCAGCCCAGATTGAAGGGCGGTGAGGTTACGAAGTGAAAAGGAGCAGACTCTCTTGAAATGAAAATTATCGAGGACGGAATAGATTCATATAATGTTCATGCAACGATAAGTTGTTTGATCCGACAAGAAACAAGAACCCCTTAACACGAAGGCTATGAAGAATTTGACACCGACGGGATGGCTGATTGCCCGAGTCGATGAAAAGCGTTTTACTATAGATGCAAATTTTCTTTATACGTCAAGGAAGGGCATGGCCACAACCATGAGAATTGTGGTCCACCAATAGGATTGCAAGAAACTACCAAAATTAATTTTCAAAGTATGGTGTGAATGCTTAAAATATTATAGATTTTATAAATTTTGACTCATTTTAAAAAATACAATTAAATTATAAATACAATTAAACACAAATTTTGGAGTTGTGGGTTTTTCTCATGGTATTGTTATGTGATATGGTAGCTTAATAATTAAATTCCCTTTTATGTTATTAAATATATCTTATATTGATTAATAACTAGTATAGTATATTTTCAAAATGAATTTAAAGAAATTTCAAAATAGAAATTATTTGAAGGAATTAGAGGTAATTTTGGCAACCAAGACTTTTTTTGGCAGAAGTATAATTCTAGTGAGGGCTACTTATCTTAAAAGTTATGGGATTACCTTGAGGTAATGGTCAAACTTCATGGTTGCATTCTTAGACATTATACTAATGGTCATCTAACACAAACACATATAAGCACATTAATTATGTCACTAATTTGAAAAATCATGGAAATACCTTGAAGTAATGGTTGAACCTCATATTTCTCCCAAAGGTATTATATTAATGGATTTGTGACCTACTTATACATAAGTGGATTAAGCTCACCCAATATTTCTTTTATGAAAATCCCCTAGAATATATATAACCGTGTGAGAGAGTGCATCCTTAAGGCACTACTTATAATATCATTAGTAAAAACATCATTTAACCCTATATGCCAAGTATGGGATAGTATGAGAACCAATAGAGGTTATAATAAAAATATACAAGACCAATTGTGTGTCATGGGTGTAAAAGGGCATTACATACAAATTCCACCAAATAATCTATACATCATATAATAAAATCATATATAATAATATATATATATAATATTAATATATATATATATATCTATATATCTATCTATCAATATATTTATATATATATAATATATATATATTATTATATATATAATATATATATATATAATGTTTGAATAACCTCCTTATATAAATGTAAATACCTATATAACTTTTAAAAAGAAAGAGAACAAACTCTAGTGTACGAAAGACCCAACAAGAAATAATTCATTGGAGACTACCCCATGCTCACAGGGTCACACAGGGTGAGCAGCCCCCTGTACATTTTGTCGGGTGCTCGAATGGGTCATAGAGGGGCTACTACCCACGGGGTGGTATCCCCCTTACACAAGGTCTCAAGAAATGCCCCCAGAAAAGTTTTTGGACCCTATGTTAGATGGCAAACCTACCTATGGTTTTTGGGCATGATGGTTTTTTGTCCATGGTATTTTGTAGATCCGGTGAGGGGAACTACAGTTATGTTCTAATCCATGGTTAAAGGATTGGGTTTATGGTTTCTTCTGAATGTATATATATGTATTGTAACATTGAAAGGGACATAATGAAAAATCAATCTCGTAGTTTTACTATTGAAGGGAAAATCTCTATGTATATCTATTTTATGTTTTCTGCTCTCCCCATTGTTTGTTTTCTGTTTTTAGAATTCGTATGCACATAATTTATGTACACGGTTAAAACCTACATTTGGCATTAGAGTTGTTTTGGCTTCAAGGGGATGCTTTTTCTTCTCAGTGGTTTTTGCTCAAGCGTGTGGTAGACCCTGTTCACTAGGAGATGTGCGCAATTGATTCTTGTGGTGAAAGAATATGGCGAGTAGTGGAAAGATAGAGATTGATAAATTTAATGGTGAGAGTTTTGGGTTGCTGAAACTCAAGATGCAAGATGTGTTGGTGGATAAAGATCTATGGATTAGAGTAGATCCAAGTACTAAACCAACAAAAATGTTAGATGAAGACACAACAAAGTTGTATGGGAAGACAATGAGCACAATACCATTGTGTGACTTAGATTTAGTATTGCTAATGTATGAGGGGAAGCTTTGGTGAAGGCTTTGTTGGACAAGTTAGTCACTTTGTACCAATCTAATTCTCTAGTCAATAAATTATTCCGACGGAAAAATTGTATAACGTGAGGATGAAAAATGGAGACTTAGTGACAAAGAATCTAAATGCCTTCAATATTTTGGTAAGCAAGTTACCATCTGTTGATATTAAAATTTGAGATGAAGATAAATGCATTATTTTTTTTGTTCTCTACCAGATTAGTGGGATATTTTGGTTGTTGCAATAAGTAGCAATGCATATACCTTGCAATTTGATGAAATAGTCTCATCCTTGCTATGAGAGGAGATGAGAGAAAAAAATATGGAGGGCCAAAATGTTGATTCCTTGTTTGTACGAGGTTCGTCCCAAAAGAGAAACAAAAATAAGTTCTCGAGTAGGAGATCTAAATCTCTAGAAAAAACTTTAAATGTGTGCTTGAAATGTGGAAAGGAAGGGCACTTCAAAAGGGATTATAAATATAAAGATCCTTAGGAAGGAAGGTGATGTGATGATGCTCCTTCTGCAGAGGCGAAAACCACCTTAGACAAAGGTGGGGATGTGTACTTGGCTTCTTCTTTGTGTACACATGTAGATTATGAGGCATGGTTGATTGGCGTAGGTGTATCCTTTAACTTCACTCCCCACCAGGAGTGGTTTTGCGAGTAAGACAAATATGATGGTGATGATGCTTTCTTAGGGGATGACATGAAGTCTAGAATCGTGGGTCACCAAAAATACTAGTTGATGTTTCAAGGTTGAAGGATTAGAACACTTCCCAGAGTTTTGCATATTTTTTCATTGGCTAGAAATTTGACGTATGTAAGAAAGTTGGATCATGCAAGTTTAAGAGCAATGTTCGATAAAGATACATGAAAGATGGTTCAGAGAAAATTGGTATTGATGCGGGGAGTTTGAATTGGAACTTTGTACAAGCTTTAGGGTAGCATTCTTGTTTATTGGTGGAATAGTTGTGTGATTCCTCAAAGTGGAGCAGAAAATCTAGTGGTCTCTTAAGAAAAGACCATGCTATGCAATCAAAGGATTGGACATATTGGAGAGGAGGGTCTTCGAATACCTCATGGTAATGGTATAGTAGAATTTATGTCTAATTCTTCTCTAGATTTTGATTTTTGTAAAAATTGTGTATATGGAAAGTAGAGTTGGGTGAGTTTCCCCTCTCTTTGTAAGAGAGAGAAACAAATATTAAAGCTTGTACATAGTGATGTGTTTGGACCTATGTGAGTTCCATCACTCGGAAAGTTTTTTTACTATGTATCATCTATAGGTGACTTCTCAAGGAATAAATGGACATATTTCCTCACGAAGAAACTTGAAGTGTGTGACAGGCTCAAATATGTTAAGGCTCTCATGGAAAACCAGAGAGGTAAAAATATAAAGGTGCCAAGGGTAGATAACGGTGGAGACTTTTACATGAAGGAATTTGAAGAGTTCTGTAAGAAGTGTGGTATAGGATCACAAAAGGCTAGTCCATGAACACCTCATCAAAATGGTGTTGCAGAAAGAATGAACAAGAGGTTGATGGAAAAGGCAAGAAGTATGCTCTATGGTGTGGGGTTAGGACAAGAGTTCTCGGGAGAG
Organism: Pinus taeda; assembly: GCA_000404065.3. Taxonomy (NCBI): domain Eukaryota; kingdom Viridiplantae; phylum Streptophyta; class Pinopsida; order Pinales; family Pinaceae; genus Pinus; species Pinus taeda. Next base: position 143,486 of record APFE031223715.1, read on the forward strand.
GGAGTGGAGACTACATCTTACATGGTTAACGTATCACTATCATCAATGTTGGAGGATAAGTCTCCACAAAAGTTATTGACTCGTAAGAAACCTTCTCTTTCACATTTGAGGGTATTTCGATGTGATGCATATGTACATGTTCCAATTGAGAAATTAAAAAAATTGGATAGTAAATCTGAAAAGTGCATGTTCATTGGGTATAAGGATGATTTAAAAGGTTATAAGGTTTGGAACTCAGAAACAGGGAAGGTTGTGTACAACTGTTTTGTGGTCTTTAGAGAGGTGAAATATTTTATTAAACATGACGTCCTATTAAGGGAACCTAAGAAGATAGAGTTTAAGCTAAAGGAGGAAGAATTAGACTTTACAACAGAAGATGGGACCATGGGTTATGTGGCAGAGGTTTTTTACCTCCACCAAGGGTTATTGGGTTAAAAAGGGTATCAAGGAAATATAAAGTGGGGGACAAAAATTGGATAATGCGAGAGCATAGAGAAAACTTAGGATAAATGGTTTTGTGGGTTTTTAAGGGGAATAGGGAAATTAATAAGTGGGGAAAGTAATATTTCTAATGGGGAATGGGTTTCACACTAGGAAAGGGGTTTTTAGGAAGGGGGATGATTTTTTTAAGGGTAAATTCTAGTGGAGTGTTTGAAACCAAAGTGTAAAGGCGAGAATGAGGGAAAAGGCTATTTATAAGTAATGAAGGAAAAAATGGGGAAATTATCAAATAATTATGTGGGATGTGGTGGAATGAGGGGAAATTAGTAAAGAAACTTGGTGAATATCCTTTCTTTCTCATGATTCCTCATGCACATGGAACACATGATTAAACATGATAAATGTGTTTTTGACTTAGCAACCTTGTGCATTTGCAACATTTCTTCTACCTACCCTTTATTTACCCTAACATTTTTCTTAATTTCAATGGGTGCATTTGAGCTTGGTGACTCTTTATTTCATTTTCTTTTGATTAGAAAGCTATCTAATACTAACCTTATAATTTCCAATGGATCACATTAAACTCATGAGCTCATTTTTATTTTCTACCTTACTATTGATATGCCGAGATATAACAATTTGGATAGATCTTTATTCTCTATCTATCAACATGAAATTTAAAGCATGGATGAGTCAAGATTAAACTATTTGACCATCATGGATTGTGGCATTTCTTACAAGATGCACACAATCTTATTTTGCACAGTAAAGTGGAAAGTAGTGGCATTTAAATTTTCACATTTTCATGATCTATTTTTATTTCTTTTTGGGGTTCATATTTTTTACTTTTTTTTATCTTTCTCCTTTCTTTCTGTCTTTTGATTATTCTTTTAGGACATATCATCTTTATATTTTTAAATTTTTAATATGGAAAACATTTTGCAGAAAGCAAAAGTATGTACAATATTACAAGACTAACCATAGACAATTCAAAATTATTAATCCTATTATTATAGGACCCTAACATGCTCCACCATTGAATATTTTTGTTTGATATTTATCATCACTCAACCCTTTTTTTTCTTTTACTATGCTATCTGAAACGCTTCATATTATTATTTCAAACAAAATTGATGCAAATTTTAAAAATAGATAGCTTTTCCCTTTGATTTTGGATCTTGAACTTGAAATTTTTGTATCTCTATAATATTGGCCTTCCAACATACAAAATTTTCTCCTATGGTATCGTGTTTCCATCAACACTAGTTACATTGAGATTATATTCTCCAAGTCATTGTTACACAAATTCTCCAAAGATGACCTCCTTATGGACTCGTGGAATAGACTGAACTTCTATGGTCTACCAAAAGACACTCTTTCAACATTTTGCAATTAAAACAATACCCAAGAAACTAGATTCTCTCAAATTTTGACCAAGTTTTACAAAATTCAATTTTAATGTGTCAAAAGAGAGCTATGATGATCTTCCCTAAGACATTTGTTTGAGATAGAATTTTCGAGCATATAAAATCATCTCTCATAGTATAGCTAACAAAGTTCTCAATTTTGTATACAATGTTCACCAAGATTTCATGTCCCATACATTGTAATTTTGTTTGTATGAGTATTCTTCTTACTATCTAAAGTTACTTATGCAAAAGGAAACAAGGCTAGAAACCTAATGGTGTATTGAACCCTCCAAACTACCAATCCATGGAAATTATTCAAAGAAAACCAAACAAGAATAAACATGTTAGATCTAAGACTTTGTGATCCATAATGTAGAAATATGTCTTCCGATTAATCACATTATTAGAATTTGGTGGACATTTCTAACCAACTAATGTGGTTCATCCTCACAACAAGGTGGAAATCAATCTATTTGTGGAAATAAATAGCATGGATGCATCATTGGCCATAGTTAGTCATTACAAAATTAGTTATTAATGTAAGAAAAATATTATTTAAAATTTTGTTAAAAATTAGGTGTTATGAATAACTAAATATAGCATATTCTATTTTAATGAATTTAATAATTATGTATATAATATTAGAATGTTAAAATATTAAAAGTTTAGTTAAGAACTAGCTCTCAGGAATAACTAAATTTAGAAAATTCTATTTCAATGAATTTAATAATTATTTATATAATATTATTTGTTATGAGAGGGCCTATTCTATTAAATAGCTCGGTAGACTTAAAAAATAATAATATAAACAAATAAATAAGGCATCTTATTGTAACCAAACAAGGAAAAATATATTTAACTAATAAATAAAAATAAACATTTTAAAATAGATGAAAAAATAATAATATTAAATAAAAAATAATATATAAATAATAAATATATATAATAAATATATATAAATAATTATAATAATAAATATAATAAATAATATATATATATATATATATATATATATATATATATATATATATATATATATATATATTTCGAAGGGAGAAATATCATAATTTTCATTAACAAAGAAAATAACATGTTGTAAATTCCACAGGCATATGCATGAAAAGTGACCGTGGTCAACTGTGGACTATTTGTAAGTGTAAAGAAACTAGAGAAAGACCTTGTGTAGGGTATGTTATTAGTATCTAATCATATACATTTTATTTACATATTCAAAAATTCACCCATGGTGATTACTATTCTGTAGGAAAAATATTTACATGCAAAAAATTGATAAGTTAGGGCGGGTCAGCCCTATGTAGATCATAATCCAGGTATGGTCTATGGAAGAACTCATAGATCTCCTGAAGTGTATGCTCCCTCGTGATCTATTCCCCTCTAGGATGATGCATTGCCTCTTTTGAAAGTCGGTTCGTGGATTTGTTGCACTTCCTCTAGATATGAGTACATGAAACAATATCAAATTGTGTTTTTAGAAATTAAACATCATCCAATATGGTTCTGAGTGTATATGCATGGCATGTTGTTATGGAGTTGCACCAGTTAATAACAATCTTGGAATCCCCATAAATTTGTATTTGTTTGCAATTTTTGTAAATAACAAAATATAAGAGATGAAACACTGTAAGGAGCTCTGCGAAATTATTTGTTCCATTCCCCAACCCTAAACAGATGTGAAAATAGTGTACTTCAGTGAAATGAAGGATAATTCCACCACCACAACCGTATTCTTGTGCCACTCCATTGAAATAGGCCAAAGGGTGCACATTGTCAATGACTTTTGAAGTAATGTTCCGAGTCGAGACAACCTGTTCATTGACCATGATTTCCAAATATCTATTATAGATATTGGGGATTATTTATGTCAAGACAGTGTTTTTTCCCTGAAAGATGTTGTTGTTCTTGCACATCCAAATGTATGAGCATAATATTAAAGGTAGGTTCCAAGCTCTTGGGTTAGTTTCTGCTGCCCAACACCTGTTCCACCGAGTTGATATATCAACGCCAGTCCATGTAAGTGGTAAGTTTAGTGTGTATAAGACCTATGCCCATACCTGTTGAGTAGTGGGGCATGAGAGAAAGATATGTGGATTTGATCCCTCCTCTGCTTGACATAAAACACACCATGTAGGCCCCAGATATGATCATTTCCTAAGATTAGATCCATTCGTGGTTTTATCCATAATGATGTTCTACATCAGTAAGCGAGTGCATGGTGGACCTTTTAACTTGCAGATATTACTCCACGAGTTTTTCAGAGATTGACTTGTGGCGAGCATGGATGATAAGATATCCATCCTTTGGGGTATAGTTTACTTTCTATGCAAATCCCGAGATGTTGTCATCATCCTCATCCTTTAATCTCACATGGGAGTCAATTAATGCCTACATGTAAGTCCTCCACTCCATGTACCATTGAGCTGGTATATCCAAGGCCTTCCTAGATAACCACACTTGCTAATATATAGTTGTATTGTGAGGGTCTCTGAGTTGTGTTATGTTGACCACTCCATATTGATTGAGGAAGTTAATCAGGTTAGGTGGGATACGGTAGGAGTTTCTCGAGCTGATCCATGGATCGATTCCAATGTGGATAGACCCATATTACTGATCCTCCATGTGGGACCCCTTCTTATGGTGGGAAGGATATTTATTACATCCCTCAAGATCACTGATATACCCTTTCTATTATAGGTACGTAACCTTAACCAATCCAACACAAAGCTTGCCCAAATGTATTTGTAGGTAACCACCTCTGACCAAAGGCTCTTTTGCTTCAAGAGAAAACCAACCTAGTTTTGCCGCAAGTTCTTGTACAAAAGTAGAGAGGATTTTTAGGGCCCAACCTCCCCATTTTTTGGGATTAGAAATTCTACTCCATTTGACCCATGCATAGGGATTTCTCTCCTTGTTGCCCTTCCATAAGAAATGACAACATACTTGTTGAATCCATTGTAGTATGCCTTGGGGCATCCAGGCTATGGACATCCAAAAGACCGATGTGGCTTCCCGAACCGATTTAATGAGCACGAGTCTACTGGCTCTGGAGAGTAGACGATGGCTCCAAATGTTTAATCTTATTTCCACCTTAGCAATCAACCATGTCGAGTCTGCAATTTTGTATCCATCTTCTTTTATCGTAAATCCCAAGTACTTCAAACCATCTTCCAATCAGAGGTTTGAAAGGGGAAATTTTGTATTATAATGTTTGTTTCCTATTTAGTACACATAGAGAATGATATAGTAGATTTGGCCCCATTTATTTCCATATTTGTTGCAATGCTAAATAGTTTAAGCACTTTAGAGAGTGTGATGTTGTCCTGTATTCCCCCGTCTAGGAAAATGTGAATGTCATCAACAAAGACCAGATGAGATAGTGTGCATTGATCCATCATCTTGAGGCTCATGAGTTGAATTGCTTAATTCTCTAATGCAATCAACCATGTTATGCCTTCCATGACCAAGAGAAATAATAGAGGGGATTGTGGGCACCCTTTCTTGACTCCACGCTCCGCTCAGAAAGAGTGGGACGTTGATCCATTGATTAAGATTGCAAATGATACAGAGGTGATGCAACACATAATCCATCTGATATAAAATAGTGGGAGCCTGAGATGGGTAAGTATCATCCTTAGGTATAACCAGCTCAGCGTGTCAAAGGCCTTTAAGAGGTCAATTTTTAGCAACACCCATTTGAGTTTCTTCAGTTTGATGGAGTGAAGGACCTCTTGTGTCGTGCCTATGGCCTCATGGATTTGTTGTTTTTGTAGAAAGGAAAATTGTTGTGGAGAGATGTGGCCCGACGAGATCAGTTTAATGTGGTTTGCAATAATATTTGCAATAATTTTGTAAAGGAAATTACAACATGATATAGGTTTGAAATGATTGAAATATATGAGGGAGTCTGCCTTGGAGATGAGGGCTATATAGGTGGAATTGATAGGTTCAAACATTCAACCCAACAAATGGCTTTATTTGACCACACAAAGTAAGTCTTGTACAATGATGTCCATATTAACTTCAATGATCTGTTGCTGTTAGAGAAAAGAGGTATGGTCGAAGGTATTCCTATTTTAAAACCCTTTCATATTGATTGTGATGCATGTGCATTGAGAAAGTTGCACATATATGAATTTCCTATGAATATTGATAGAAGGAGGAGAGATATACTCGAGATGGTACACACATATTTATGCGGGCCTATGCAGACAAGATCGTTAGGCAGTGTATACTATTTTTTAATATTTGTTGATGAATGTACTAGATTTACTTGAGTGGATTTCCTGAGTAAGAAGAGCCAAACTATTCAATACTTCAAGGAGTTTAGAAGTTTGGTTAAAAAGCACACAGGTAAAAACATCAGGATTCTCCGCTCAGATCAAGGGGGAGAGTAAAAGAAAGATTGTGTCCTCAAATACTATAAAGATAATGGGATACAACAACAGTTTATAGTATCCCACACTCCTCAACAGAAAGGGGTTGCAGAGAGGAAGAAAAAAACCCTTGTCGAGTGTGCTCGTAGTATGTTGAAAGGTAAGGATCTTTCTAATGGGTTTTGGGATGAAGCGATTAATACTCTAGTATATCTAAAGAACAGGAGTCCAATAAGATTTTTATATTTCAAAACTCCTTTTGAAGCTTTGTTTGGTTATAAGCCCATAGTTAGGCATTCAAGAGTTTTTGGCTGCCAAGCCTTTGCCCATGTCCCAAAGGAGGATAAAAAGAAACTCAATTCAGACACCATCAAATGCAATTTGTTGGGTATTGTACATAATTTAATGCTTAGAAATTATTTAATCCCTCTACTCATAAAGTTTTTGTGAGTAGAGATGTAGTGTTTCATGAGCATGTTAGTGATGGAATCCATGAGAGTGCTAATGAACAATGACATGTGCCACTCTTGATGGAAGAAGGAAGTGATGAATCAGGCGACAGCAATGAGTAGCAGCTGTAGTAGGAAGGGAAAGAAGATGATGTAGTTGTCAAGACAAGCCCTGAAAATGATGATGAGACAAGGCTTCAAGCTACCCTACCAGTGAGGAGATTATGTAGGAAGGTTTAGTTTTTAGTAGTATATAGGAAAAATGCTTTGATAACTAGTATGATGAATGTTTTTTATCCCTCGAGTTATAAAAAAACGAGTAAATATAGTGAATGGAGGGCTGCTATAGAAGAGGAATATGAATCAATCATCAAAACCAAAACTTGTGATTTAGTTAAATTGCCTAAAGGAAAATGAGCCATAGGATGAAAGTGGTTGTACAAGACTAAATTTAAAGTAGATGGGAGCATATATAAGTATAAAGCTATGCTTTTTGCAAAGGCGTATTCGCAGCAAGAAGGCATAGATTATGATGAAACATTTTCCCCTATAGCTAAATTAAACACAATTAGAATGATAATTGCTTCAGCTACCAAACACCATTGTATGATTCACAAGCTAGATGTTAAATCTGCATTTTTAAATGGGGACTTAAAAGAATAAGTCTAATTAGTGAAACTTGAGGGGTTTGTCAAACTGAGTGAAGAACATTTAGATTGCACATTGAAGAAAGTGCCGTATGGACCAAAACAGGAATTAAATTCATGGTATGATAAAATTTATTCATTTTTCCTACGTAATGGTTATAAAAGGAGAAAAAATTACCGTAATCCTTATACCATGTTTGATAAAGACGAAAGTATTGTTTTAATTTCTTTATATGTAGATGTTCTAATCATTACAAAGAATGTTGATAATCTCATTAAAGAAATCAAGGTGGAGATGTCACAAGTCTTTGAGATGGAACACCTTGGAGAGCTACATTATTGTTTGGGTGTGGAAGTCCCAAGGGATTCTTGACAAACTTTTATGTCACAAAGTAAGTATGTGAGGAGCTTAGTTGAAAAGTTTAGAATGGATCAGTGCAAAGCTACAACAATATCTTTACAGAAAAATTTAAATCTTCAGAATGAAGATGGATCCAAGGAGGTAGATGCCACTTTGTATAGAGAACTCATTGGGAGTCTAATCTACTTGACTACATGTAGGCCTCATTTGGCTTATCCAGTGAGTGCATAAAACCAATTGATGTCAAAGCCCCTTGAGAGTCATTGCGTTGCGGCAAAAGGTGTTTTAAGGTATATCGAGGGAACCTTAGATATTGGTATTTTGCATTGGCTCTCGGGTCATTACATGGACCACCAAAAAGGAGAACATACTATCCATGTCTTCTGTGGAAGCTGAATATCCAGCTATGTGTGCAACAAGATGTGAAGGAGTTTGGTTGAGGAGACTTCTCCTTGATGTTGGATAAGAGCATAAGGTTGCAACAATGATCAAATGGGACAACTAGAGCACCGTCAAACTTGAAAATAATCGAGTATTTCATAAGAATGCAAAGCATATCCATACACAATTTTATTTTTTAACGGAGAAAGTTGAGTGAACAGAATTCCATATTGAGTACTATAATAGTTGTGACAATGGTCGTGATATTTTTAGAAAAACTTTTGGTAGAATGAAGTTTGATTTGTTTATAAAAGCATTAAGCATATCCATGAATCCATTTCTCCAAAGATTAAGGAAGAAATGTAGTAATGGAGTGACCCTTTGGAGAAATGTAGTAATGGAGTGACCATTCAAACAAAACCTTAACGAGTTTGTTCATTTTTTCTACTGTGCTATTTTAACTTCCCTCAATGTGTGTTTCATGTATATATTTCTCATCTGATGAATTGTTAGACTAGGGCATGTAGAGGAAGTGTTAGTCTTACATGTGGTGTTCCACACGTGTCAAGTTTCTAAGTTTCTTAATAAATTTCATTCGTGTATTTTTTGACAAACATAACCTTCAACTAATTGTTATTAGATTACCATTGAAATGGACAATGCTATTATTTCTTATATTAATGTATTTTCCAAATCATTTTTCTTTAAAATTGGATAAATTTTCCAAATAACTTAGTTTTTCTCTCATCTAGTTTCTTCCCATTAATCTAAGTTAGTCAATTCATGTTTCCATTACCCACTCAATTGGTCTTTCCATCACATTTACCAATTAAATTGCATTAATACATTTATAATTTTTTTAATCTGATTTTATGTAATACATTGTTAATTCTTTTAATCTCATTTTATGTATTGCACAGAACACAATATTTAGCCAAATGGTAACATTCAAATCAAATTCAATTTTTGTGGTGGTGTAGGTAGCATGATAAGTGTGGTAAAATTATAAATATAATTATACCAATTGGAGTACAATTTTGTGGTGGAGCAACTAAAATGGGAAGTGTGGTAAAATTATAAATATAATTATAGAAATTGAAGTACAATTTTGTGGTGGAGGGAAGAGCAAGGTAAGTATGGTAAAATTTACTAGGGCCTCAATGAGGTTTGAAATATTGGCTGTGAGTTGAAGTAAATTAGGACTTTAAGCATTGTTAGCTTTGTTTTATTCCTATTTGGTGACCATTTCATCCCTTTTCTCATTTGTTTATCAGTTCATTTTGCACAATTGATAATTTGATTTTGATTTACAAAGTAGTTTTCTATACAAATTTTCTATACCTTACATTATAAGAGATTGGACCTCTAGAAAATTTAGTTATGGTAAAATTCACTCCAAGAATAAGATCAATTTTCACTTTTTATTAGAAGAGACCTGCAATAATGGAAAGATCTACACCACAAATTCAACAAATTACCTTGATGAAATTCCAGAGAATTTTTCAATATGTAGTGACCATGTAGAGATGTCATGGTGAATTTCCTTCGAATACGATGAAGTATGCGTGAATGTTACTACTGTAAAACTAATTAATGTGGGTCTGATGTTGTGTCGTGGATTGCATATATTGTACAACAAAGCAGGGCTATTTATGAGGTATCTACCATCAATGTTTATTTTTCAACAACATATGGCCATCTCGATATAACAAATTAATGAGCAACATGATTGGATCTTGTGATGGATTTTTAATCTATGAGCTGATCTTTCGAGTGAGTTACATACACTTAAACACTAGAATAATTAAAAAAATGGAAACAATCTAGAAACATGTCTACAACTGATAACTAAAACATTGATCACTAAGGAATGGGTACCAAAATGTTCACCACTTGTAGATCAATAACTAATGTAATTTTGAAAATATGAGCTGATATTTCCAGCCAATTGCACACCCTTAACACAACATACATGAGAATGAAAATCCTACACAAACAAAAATAAACTGGAAACTAACAAGATTCATATGAGTATATTTGATAACCAAAAACATATTTCAGGAGTAGAATACAGCAATACTACAAAAATATGGCATCCCAATCCTACCCACAAGTAGACGAAAGCTTATTGCAGAAATCTCAATCTTGTACGAAATCTAAGGAAAGGTTACTTATCCAGAAAAATATCACACTCACACTTTACATAATGACAAGGAAGCGTGATGGTACCATAGATGTTGGTTGGGCGAGATTCTCCCATGTCCATCATTGTTTATAACTTTAAATAAACATTCTACCCACGTAGCTTCCACCGAGCCACAATTCATATATCCCAACAAAATAACACTACAAGATTCTTAATCTCATATCCTGCATACCACATATTCCATTCTATGTTTTCATTTTCCCAGCATTTAATCTCCATTAAAAATAATGAGATATAACATAATACTCTCACCACAAAAGCAACATATCTTGCATATCACATATTCCATTATGTGTTTGTATTTTCCTAGCATCTAATATCCATTAAGGAAATGAGATATGACATAATCCTCTCATCACAAAAGCAACATATCTTGCATATCACATATTCCATTCTATGTTTGTATTTTTCGAGCATTTAATCTCCATTAAAAAATGAGATACAACATAATCCTCTCACCACAAAAGAAACATATCTTTCATATCAAATATTCCATTCTCTGTTTGTATTTTCCCAGCATTTAATCTCCATTAAAAAGACGAGATATAACATAATCCTCTCACCACAAAAGAAAAAAACTAAAAAAACAATGTAAACCAAATATCATATCACATATTCCATTGTATTTTTGTACTTTTTGGGCATATAGTCTTCATTAAAAAGAGTAAGATATCACATAATCCTCTCACCACACAAGTATTCCAACCTAGCATCATAATTCCAACCAATAATCACTTAATATCAGCTATATCTTCAGAAGTGTTTAGGAAATAATATCAGCTATATGTTTAGATGTGTTTAGGAATGATATGCAGAACAAAGAAAATAAACACAAAATGGAAATAAAAACAATTCAACAAATTTTGAATTGGTTAATTTTAAGGAGAATAAGACATTAGAAGCCTTGGGAAAATGGACATTTCCACGTAACTCAATGCATCCATAATATTCATCACTTAGTTAAAACCGATTTAGAATTGAATATTGAGTGGTAAAAAATATTTCTTATCCATCACACTAACAACCCCTAGCCAGACCAATTGGTTAATTTTAAGGAGAACAATACATTATAAACCTTAGGAAAATGGACAATTCCAGGTAATTCAATGCATCCATAATCTTCATCACTTAGTTAAAACTCATTTAGAATTAAATGTGGCAAAAAATATTTCTTATCGATCTCACTAACAACGCCCACCCAAAGCCAGCACCAGATGAAGAAGAGAGCCACCACCAATGTTGTACTCACTAGGTACCTTTTCATCACTCATTTGTCTTCCTACATAGATGAGCCTGGAATGGGCATCAAAACAAAAAAAAAAAATAGTATTAGAAAAAATCAATCCTTCAATACAGCTAAGAAAGTTATTTATGTAAATCATTCAACATTTCAATATTTTATCCTACCCAAAGTATCTCTTTTGAATTTAATAAAAAATGAAAAATTACATCTATTATAAATGACTTTACATGTAAACAATTTTTTTAGTTTTATGATCTCAAAACATATATATTATAATAATGTTGACTAGCAAATTTCAAATTCACAAAAAATTCTTAGCTTAGAATTCAGTCTGCTATGTAGACTACTAAAAGCAGATACTACTCACAACACAAGTTGTTATCAAACCTCCTAATAGAAACATGAACGCTAATGACCTTACCAAAAAAAAGACCAAAAATTGCGCCTATTGCATAAGTACCAAATGTGGTTAGAGCATGAAAAACTCAGTGCTGCAACATTGAATTGAACTAGTTGTGGTCTAGAATCTAAGAACACACATATGCTTAACTTTCAATAATATAGAGTCACTTGCACAATGAAATCATATTATAAAATAACTAAATTATATTACAGAAGACATCCAAATAGATGAAATCATACTTTAAAAGAACTAAATTATATTATAAAAGGGACACAAATATACTGGCACATGGATCTAGGAGTATTGCATACCTTTGTTGTATAGGTGGTATTCCTTCCTATTCCTCAATTGACTACTTAATTTGGTCAATTGTATCATTGGGTTCAATATCTATCTCAACTTCCTTTCGTGTAATGTTTTTGACCTTGATGGAAATGCCTCCCCTTAATCGCAAAAGAAATTGAAGGGTTGAGTGGTTTTCCATATTATAATCTGTTAGAGTGAGATCTTCTAGTTGTTTTCCAGCAAATATTAATCGGTGCACATGTGGAGGGATACCCTTCTTATACTGTCACAACAACCAAATATCACAGCTAGTTAGAGCCCAAGTACAATTGCATTTTACAACAGAAAGAAAACACTTTATATAGACTGTGCTTAAACTTCAAATACTCTGCAAAACCTTAAAACTCATCAATAGCTTAAACGACTATCAAAAACTATGATACACCATAGATATTACAAAAATGCACAATGATTTAAAAGGCTATCAATGACTACTTTACATATGCTTCAAAATCTGCAAATATTCAAGAGGCTCTGGGCAAGCACTATACAAGGAATAACAATCCACAATGATTTTAACAAGTATTAGTACGTACCAATACCAAATAATCAAATTTTGTATGCCTGACAAGCTAGAGAATAACAGTGAGGAAATAGAAGTTTCTCACAACACAATAAGGTTCCATCCCCACCAGCCTTCGCTCACTTGGAGATATGGCTCAGACTTATGACACCTTAAGATGAATACTAGGTGAACATGTAAAGGGAGTTTAACGATTGTGTTTTGGTTAAGACTTTCCAGATTTAAGAGGTCAGCAGAGTGGGGGAAAGTGGGGAGTTGTTATATCCTCCACCAGGGTTTAAAGATATACCAAAGAAGTAGTAGACACACAACCTACACAGAGTTAATTCCAGGTGAGTATGTAGGTGTATAATGTAAGTAGCATCTCATTGACAAATAGATGGTGGATGATTAATGCATATATAAAAGTTATCTCACCTCTGGATATATGGTGGCTAATCAATACATGAGAGGCATTTTATAGAAGTAAACATAAACAATTCTACCCAAATAGTGTTTAATTTCTTTAACACAAGTACCAAAAATAACAAAAATGCATGATATAATACCCAATGGTGAAGACCGCAATCACTGACAATACAGAGTTGCAGAATCTAAAAAATATAATAAATTCATATTCCCCTTGGATCAAAAGTGAAACAAAATAAAACCGCAACAAGACGGCATGAATGTCCGGAACAAAACCATAGAGACCATAAAGAAAATCATAAAAGAACCCATTCATAATCAAAAGCCATCAGTAAAAGCGAAACCCCACATGTAACAAAAAAAAATCGAAAACAAAAACTAAGCTCTACAATTCTGTCATACAAAACCCCACTCGCATCAAACAACTAAAAAAAAGGAAAACATAACCCAATTGGGATACAACATGATTCCAATACCTGGATTTTTCTCTTCACATTATCAAAAGTATTGTTTCTTTCGACATCGAGGATGATCATCCTCACTTTGAGAGTCTTCACAAATATTTGCATCTTTGCCTAAAAATATCATAGTGGTGAAAGAATATGGTGAGTAGTGGAAGGAAAAGGATTGAGAAATTTAATGGTGAGAGTTTTGAGTTGTCGGAACTAGAGATAGAGGATGTGTTGGTGGATAAAGGTCAATGGATCACAGTAGATTCAGGTACTAAACCAACGACTTTGTTAGATGAAGACTCAACAAATTTGCATGGCAAGGCAAAGAGCACAATATCATTGCGCGACTTAGATTTAGTATTCCTATTGTATGAGGGGAGGCTTCGGCTAAGGCTTTGTGGGACATGTTAGGGACTTTGTACCAATCTAAGTCTCTAGTCAATAAATTGTTCATATGGGAAAAGCTGTATAACATGAAGATGAAAGATGGAGACTTAGTGATAGAGAATCTGAATGCCTTTAATATTTTGGTAAGAAAGTTATTATCTGTTGATATTAAAATTTTATATGAATATAACTGCATTAGTTTTTTTTGTTCTCTACCAAATTCGTGGGATATTCTCATTGTTGCAATAAGTATCAATGCATCTACCTTGCATTTTGATGAAATAGTCTCATCCTTTCTATCAGAGGAGACGAAATATTGACAGCCAAACTATTGATGCCTTGTCCGTACGAGGTTCGTCGCAAAATAGAAACAAAAATAAGTCCTCGAGTGGGAGATCCAAATCTAGAGGGAGATCTAAATCTCTAGAGAAAACTTTAAAAGATGTGCTGGAAATGAAGAAGGAAAGGACACTTCAAAAGGGACTGTAAATCTAAAGCTCCTTGGAAAGGAAAGGGATGTGATGATGCTCCTTTCGCACAGGTGAAAACCACCTTAGATGAGGGTGGGGATATGTACTTGGCTTCTTCTTCATGTACACATGTAGATCATGAGGCATGGTTGATTGGCGCACGTGCATCCTTTCACTTTGCTCCCCACATGGAGTGGTTTTGCGAGTATGACAAATATGATGGAGGTGATGTCTTCTTAGGGGGTGACATGATGGCTAGAATCATGGGTCACTAAAAATACAGGTTGAAGTTTCAAGGTGGAAGTATTAGAATACTTATAGGTGTTCGGAATATTTTTTCATTGGCTAGAAATTTGTTTTATGTATGAAAGTTGGATGATGCAGGTTTAAGAAAAATATTCGTTAAAGATACATGCAAGATGGTTTGGGGAGCAGTCATATCGATGTGGGGATTTTGAATTGGAACTTTGTACAAGATTTAGGGTAGCACTGTTATTTATGGGTGGAACAGTTATGTGATTCCTTAAAGTGGAACAAAAAATCTAGTGGTCTCTCAAGAAAATACCATGCTATGGCATCAAAGGCTTGGACATATTGGAGAGAAGGGTCTTTGAATACCTCATGGTAATGGTATGGTAGAAGTTATGTCTAATTCCTCTCTATATTTTGATTTTTGTGAAAATTGTGTATATGGGAAGCAGAGTCGGGTGAATTTCCTCTATGGTGGTAAGAGAGCGAAACAAATATTAGAGCTTGCACATAGTGATGTGTTTACTATGTATCATTTAGAGATGACTTCTCATGGAATACATGGATATATTTCCTGAGGAAGAAATTTCAAGTGGAGAGTACATGTTACCTGGTTAACATATCACCATCATCAGCGTTGGAGGATAAGTCTCCACAAGAGGCATTGACTCGTAAGAAACCTTGTCTTTTTCATTTGAGGGTATTTCGATGTGATGCATATATACATCTTCCAAATGAGAAAATTACAAAGTTGGATAGTAAATCTAAAAAGTGCATCTTCATTGGGTATAAGGATGATTTCAAAGGTTATAATCTTTGGAACTCAGAAACAAGTAAGGTTGTGTACAGCTGAGATATGGTCTTTAGAGAGGTGAAATATGTTATTAAACATGAAGTACGATTAAAGGAACCTAAAAAGATAGAGTTCAAGCTAAATGAGGAAGAATTAGACTCTACAACAGAAGATGGGACCATGGGTTATGTAGTAGGGGTTTTTTAACTGGACAAAAGGTTTTTGGGTTAAAAAAGGTATCGAGGAAACATAATGTGGGGGGTGGTAATTAGATAATGTGAGGGCATAGAAAAAACTTATGATAAATGGTTTTGTGGGTTTTTAAGGGGAATAGAGAAATTAATAAGTGGGAAAAGTAATATTTGTAATGGGGAATGGGTTTCACACTAGGAAAGGGATTTTCAGGAAGGGGATGACTTTTTTAAGGGTAATTTCTAGGGGAGTGTGTGAAACCAAGGGGTAAAGGTTAGAATGAGGGTAAAAGGGTACTTATAAGTAATGAAGGGAAAAAGGGGGAAATTAGCAAATAACTATGTGGGGGTGTAGTGAAGCGAGAGGAAATTAGTAAAGAAGCTTGGTGAATATCCTTTCTTTCTCACAATTCCTCATGCACATGGAGCATAGGATTGAGCATCATAAATATGATTTTGACTTAGCAACCTTGTGCATTTCCAACATTTCTTCTACCTACCCTTTATTTACCCTAGCATTTTCTCTTCATTTGAGTGGGTGCATTTGAGCTTGTTGACCCTTTATATCATTTTATTTTTATTAGAAAAATATCTAATTCTAATCTTATAACTTCCAATGGCTCAGATTAAACTCCTGAGCTCATCTTTATTCTCTACCTAACTAATGATCTGCCAAGATATAACAGTTTGGCTAGACATTTATTTTCTATCTATCAACATGAAATTTAAAACATCTCTCATAGTATAGCTAACAAAGTTCTCAAACTTTCATACAATGTTCACCAATATTTCATCTCTGATACATTCTAATTCTGTTTGTATAAGTATTTTTCTTACTATAAAAAGCTATTTACATAAAAAGAAACAAGGCTAGAAAGCTAAGGTTATATTGAACCCTCCAAACTAACAATCCATTGCCATTCTTCAAAGAAAACCAAACAAGAATAAACATGTTAGATCTAAGACTTTTGTGTTCCATAATGTAGAAATATGTCTTCTCGATTGTTAGGTCCCTATACTACTAGTGTAACCCCTAATTGTTATTAGTATAACCCCCTCATTACATTGTTGTGCCCATGTAGTCCCAATATTGTTATTATTGTGCCCCTTAGAAGCCCACTATTGTTATTATTGT
The DNA here is from genome assembly GCA_000404065.3 of Pinus taeda. Classification (NCBI taxonomy): domain Eukaryota; kingdom Viridiplantae; phylum Streptophyta; class Pinopsida; order Pinales; family Pinaceae; genus Pinus; species Pinus taeda. The sequence continues at coordinate 160,370 of APFE031223715.1, forward strand.
GTCCTTACATTATTATTGTTATGTCAACTCTCATTATACTATGACCCCTTAGACTCCTATATATAGAAAGAAGGTCTTGTCATTTGTATCATCCAAGCATTGTTGATTTGTGTAATATAGAAAGGAGGTTTCCCCCTCGAAGAGGCTTATTTTTGAAGCGTTGATCTATCTTCTCTATCTTTTTGTGAGCTTGTTCCATAACATTTGCTATCAAAGAATTGGATTCTAGGGTTTCACTGCTCCAAACAGGTCATAGTGGTATTTTTACTATACCTTTGCTTCTGTGATGTTTCGGAAGCTAACAAAAAAACTCGTTTGAGAAGAAATCTTGTTGAACCGTGCAACCGAATTTAGGATCTTTTCTCACTATATTTTTGTAGATATGGTATTCGGAATTTAGGGTTTTTGCAAGATCCATAATTTCATCTAAAAGAAGTCATCGTGGAATTTTCGCTATATCATTTTTGCTATAAAGTTCTAGAAGCTAAAGTAAAACCCATTTGAGAAGAAATCATTTTGAATCCTAGGTCCAAATTGCAAAGCTTGTCTCACTATATTTTTGAATATATGATCTAAGGAAGTTAGGGTTTTTGCAGACTCCCGAATTACATCTTAAATAGGTGACGTTGGGAAAATCGTCATAAGTTTCTCTCTGAGCATCAAATTGAAATTTTGTAAGAAGTTACAGAAATAGTACGAACTACAGTTTTCTATGCATATTTGTCTGATCCGAAGGTAAAAAATGTGGCATGTGGTACTTCATACAATGTCGACCCTCTAAAAAGGTATATAATCAGGTCATCTTGGGAGATTGTGCATAACTCTTTCTTGGAAAAACTAATTTTGATCAGAGTGGTGGCATTCAAAAGAGGACATAGAGGGCTACTACAGATCGTGATTTCAGAATTGGATGATCCAAAATTACAGTGTTATAGTTGTTTCAAGATCTAGCTCCTAAAATCAAGAAAAGGAGATATGAGAAAGTTTGATGGAAAGGATAAAGTAAATTGGATACTAGAGATGGAGCAATATTTTGATCTACATGATGTACCAATGTTGCAAAAGGTATGTATTGCATCTTCACATTTAGAGCGAGATCAATTTTTATGGTATAAATTACTTTGTTCTCATAAAACAACTAGTTACATGGTCAATTTTCACGGAGGAAACGATAGCACATTATGAGGATACAAAGAGAAACACCTTATTTAGAGCAACACCACAACAATTAGAAGAAAAAAGAGAAAAAGGGCTTTGTTCCAAAGTGGAAAGCAAAATTATGGAAACAAGGAAGTCTACCCCTCACAACTATCAAGATGGAAGTGTTGTTTCTCTTAGACTTCCACAACCTACAAGGGTTACATCACAACAATTGGAAGAAGAAAAAAAAAAAGGGCTTTGTTACAATTGTGATAACAAATACATTAAAGGTCATAGTGTGTTGAGAAGAAATTATTTTTCATTGATGTTGGAAAGGAGGAAGAAAAGGACCAAGAAACGTAAAAAAAAGAGTATATACACGAAGAACCCACCCCAAAGAAAGAAGAAATGAATCCAACCATATCTTGTAAAGCATTGGAAATAATTACCACTCCTAAAACTATCAAGATAGAAGGACATATCAAGAAGGAAAGGTTCAAGAAGTGAAAGATCACATCGAGAAAGAAGAAATGAATCCAACCATATCTTGTAATGCATTGGACAGAATTACCACTCCTCAAACTATCAATATAGAAGGAAAATGTCCAAGAATTGAAAGATCACATCGAGTCTCAAGAAATAAATCCAACCATATCTTGTAATGCATTGGAAGAAATTACCACTCCTCAAACTATCAAGATAGAAGGACATATCAAGAAGAAAAAGGTAAGAGTGTTGATTGATTGGGGAAGTACCCATAATTTTATTGATTGTAAGATAGCCAAGGAATTGAATTGCTTCCTATATCCAACACCGAAGTGTCAAGTGATGGTTGCAAGTGGAGGAACCACAAATTTCTCTAGAAAGTGCCATAATATCAAGCTATCCATGGGAGATTACGTATTGAATAGCCTAATTCTTTCAATTCCAATGGGCGATGTTGATGTTTTACTAGGAGTCTAATGGCTACAATCTTTGGGTACAATAGCTTTTAATTTTCAAGAACTTTTCTTGAATTTTTTTGGGAAGGGAAGGATGTTGAATTGAGGGGTATCGAAGGAAACCCTCGAAAGGTAATCAACTCTAACATCATTACAAAGCTTCTAAATAAAGAATAACGGGGTGTAAATGCACAATTATCTTCACTCAAGGATCCCACATCAAAATGATGTATTTCTCCAGATCTCCAAAATGTTTTGGACAATCATTCCAAGGTATTTGAGACTTCCAAAGGCCTCCCACATATTCATGATCATGATCATGTAATTCATTTGATTCCACGAAGAGTTCCTCCAAACATTAGGCCTTACATATATCCATATGCCCAAAGGAATGGGAACTCATTCAAAAGTTGTAGAAGATCCATGTTCAAACAGTATTGTGAGAAATTGACAAGGAAGGAAAAGCTATATATGAACATGAAGCAGCCAGAGAACCGAGAAATCAAAGGCTACAAAATAGATCAATTTCAGATTATCTCATCAAGTGGAAGAACTGACCCACTGAAGATTCCACATGGGAGGACAAGAATTTATACAAAAGCATCAAGAACTGCTCAGGAGTTGAGGACAACACTATTTGAATGAGTGGGGCATGTTAGGTCCCTATACTGATAGTGTAAGCACTTATTGTTTTTATTACAACCCCTTTATTATATTTTTTTGCCCATGTAGTCCCCATATTGTTATTATTGTGCCCCATAGAAGCCCACTATTGTTATTATTGTGTACTTACATTATTATTGTTATGTCGACTGTGATTATATTATGACCCCTTAGACTCCTATATATAGAAGGGAGCTCCTATCATTTGTATCATCCAAGAATTGTTCATTTGTGTAATATAGAAAGGAGGTTGCCCCCTCAAAGAGGCTTATTTCTAAGCCATTGATCTATCTTTTCTATCTTTTTGTGAGCTTCTTCCATAACACTCATTAATCACATTTTAGCATTTGGTCAATGTTCCTAACCAACTAATGTGGTTAATCCTTATGACAAGGTGAGAAATCAATCGATCTATGGGAATAAATAGCATGGATGCATCATTGGATAGAGTTAGTCATTACAAAATTAGTTATTAAGGTAAGAAAAAATTTGTTTATAATTTTGTTAAAAATTAGGTGTTATGAATAACAAAATCTAGAATATTCTATTCTAGTGAATTTAGTAATTATGCATATAATATTAGAATGTTAAAATATTAAGAGTTTAGTTAAGAACTAGCTCTTAGGAAAAACTAAATCTAGAAAATTCTACTTCAATGAATTTAATAATTATTTATATAATATTAAAATATTAAAATATTAAGAGTTTAGTTAAGAACTAGGTGTTATAAATAAATCTAGAAAATTCTATATCAATGAGTTTAATAATTATTTATATAATATTATTTGTTAGTGGAAAGCCTATTCTATTAAATAGTTAGGTAGACTTAAAAAAATAATAATATAAAACAAATAAATAAAGCATTTCTTATTATAACCAAACAAGGGATTATATTTTAACTAAACTAATAAAAATAAACATTTTAAAATGATAAATAATAAATAATTAATAATAATTAAATAAAACACTAATCTCTCTCTCTCTCTCTCTCTCCTCTCTCTCTCTCTTATATATATATAATATATTATAATATACATATATATAGCTATATATATATATATATATATCGGGGAGAAATAGTCTAAATTCATTAACAAAGAATATTACATGTTGTAAAGGACATTGGCATATGCATAAAAAAAGTGACCATGGTCAACTGTGGACTATTTGTAAGTGTAAAGAAACTAGAAAATGACCTTGTGTAGGGTATGTTGTTAGTATCTAATCATATGCATTTTATTTACATATTCAAAAGTTCACCCATGGTGATTACTGTTGTGTAGGCAAAATATTAACATGCAAAAAATTGATAAGTTAGGGCACGCAAACCCTATGTAGATCCTAATCCATATATGGTCTATGGAAGAATTGATAAATCTGCTAAGATGTATGCTCCCTCACCATCCATTCCCCTCTTAGGATGATGTGTTGCCTCCTTTGAAAGTTAGTTTTCGGATTCATTGTGCTCCTTGTAATTATGAGTACATGAAACATGATCAAATTGTGGGTTTAGAAATAAAACATCATCCAATATGGTTCTAACTGTATGTGCATGGCATGTTGATATGTAGTTGAACCAATTAATAACAATCTTGGAATCCCCATAAATTTGTATGTGTCTACAATTTTTGTAAATAACAAAATATAAGAGATGAAACAGTGTAAGGAGCTTCACGAAAATATTTGTGCCATCTCCCCACCCCAAATAGATGTGAAATTAGTGTGTTTCAGTAAAATGAAGTATAATTATGCCACCACAAACCTATTCTTGTGCTACTTCGTTGAAATAGGCCAAAGGGTGCACTTTGTCAATGACTTCTAGAGTAATGTTCCGAGTCCGGACTACCTGTTCATTCACCAGGATTTCCAAATAGCTATTACAGATCTTGGGGATTATTTGTGTCAAGACAATGTTTTCCCCCAAAAGATATCGTTGTTATGGCACATCCAAATGTACGAGAATACTATTAAAGGTAGGTTCCGAGCTCTCGGATTAGTTTCTACTACCCACCACCTATTGCAAGTAGTTGGTATATCAACACGAGTCCATGTAAGTGGTAAGTTTAGTGTGTGTAAGACCTATGCCCATACCTGTTGAGTAGTGGGGCATGAGAGGAAGAGATGTTGATTTGATTCCTCCTCCCCTCAACATAAAACACACCATGTAGGCTGATCATTTCCTAATATTAGATCCATTCGGGTTTTTATCCATAATGATGTTCCACATGAGTAAGTGAGTGCATAGTGGACCTTTTAACTTCCAAATATTACTCCAACATCTTTTCTCAGATTCAGGATTGTGATCAACATGGATGATAGGGTATCCATCCTTTGGGGTATAGTTTCCTTTCTCTACGAATCCCCAGATCATGTCACCATTCTCATCCCTTAATCTCACATGGCATTTGATTAATGGTTGCATGTAAGTCCTCCACTCCATGTGCCATTGAGTTGGAATATCCAAGGCCTCCCCAGATAACCACGCTTGTTGATATATAGTTGTATTGTGAGGGTCTCCGAGTTGTGCTATGTTGACCACTCCATTTTGATTGAGGAAGGTGGTGAGGTTAGGTGGGAGATGGTAGGAGTTTCCAGAACCAATCCATGGATCGATCCTAATGCAAACAGACCCAACAATACCGATCTGTCGTGTGAGGTCCCTTCTTATGGTGGGAAGGGTATTTATTACAGCCCTACAGATCACTCATATACCCTTCGTGTTCAAGGTAGGTAACCTTAACCAATCCAATATAGAGCTTGGCAAGATGTATTTGTAGGTAACCACCTCCAACCAAAGGCTCTTTTGCTTCAGGAGCAGCCAACCTAGTTTTGCCACAATTGCTTGTACAAAAGTAGAGAGGACTTTTAGGCCCCAACCTCCCCATTTTTTGGGAATAGCAATTCTACTCCGTTTGACTCATGGATAGGGTTTTCCTTCCTTGTGGCCATTGCAAAGAAATGAAAACATACTCATTGAATCCTTTGTAGTATGTGTTGGGGGATCTAGGCCAGGGACATCTAAAAGACCGGTGTTGCTTCCAGAACCAATTTAATGAGCACCAGTCTACCGGCTTTAGAGAGTAGGTGATAGCTCCAAATGTTTAATATTCTTTCCACCTTGGCAATCAACCATGTCCACTTTGTACTTTTGTGTCCATCTTCTCTTATCCTAAGGCCTAATTACTTCAAACCATCCTCCAATGATAGGTTTTGAAAGGGGAAAATTTGTATTGTGAGTTTCCTGTTGAGTACACACAGAGAATGATATAGTAGATTTGGCCCCATTTATTTCCATCTCTGTTGCAACACTAAATATTTGAAGCACTTCAGAGAGTGAAATGTTGACTTGTATTCCCACGTCTAGGAAAATGTGAATGTCATCAACAAAGAGTAGATCAGATAGTGTGCATTGATCTGTCATCTTGAGGCTCAAGAGTCGCATTACTCACTTCTCTAATGCAATCAACCTTCTTAGGCCTTCCATGATCAAGAGAAATAACAGAGGGATGCTCTACCTAGATAGAGTGGGAGGTTGATCCATTGATTAAGATTGTGGGAACCTGAGATGGGTAAGTATCATCCTTAGGTATAACCAGCTCACTGTATCAAATGCCTTTGAGAGGTCAATTTCTAGCAACATCCCTTTGATTTTCTTCAGTTTGATGGAGTGAAGGGCCTCTTGTGCTGTGCCTATGGTCTCATGGATTTGCTAGTTTTGTAGAAAGGAAAATTGTTCCTCAGAGATGTGGTCTCACAAGATTGGTTTAATGCAATTTGCAATAATCTTCGCTATAATTTTATAAAGGAAATTACATAGGGATATAGCTCTGAATTCATTGAAAGATAGTGGGGAGTTCGGCTTGGGGATGAGGGTTATATAGGTGGAATTGATAAGTTCTAACATTCTACACAATAAGCGGCTCTCTTCGAACACACCAAGTAAGTACGGTACAATGATGTCCATATTAACTTCAATGATTTGTTGCTGTCAGACAAAAGAGGTATGGTCGAAGGTCTTCTTATTTTAAAACCTGTTCATATTGATTGTGATGCATGTGCACTGGGAAAGTTGCATAGAGATAAATTTCCTGTGAATGCTGATAGGAGAAAGAGAGATATACTCGAGATCATACACACAAAGTTATGCGGGCCTATGCACACAAGATTGTTAGGCGGTTCATACTATTTTTTACTATTTATTGATGAATGTACTAGATTTGCTTAGGTGTATTTCCTAAGGAATAAGAGCCAACTCTTAAATACTTCAAGGAGTTCAGAAGTATGGTTGAAAAGCACACAGGTAAAAGCATGATGATTCTCCCCTCGGATTAGGGGAGAGAATACAAAAAAGCTTGTGTCCTCAAATTCTGCAAAGGTAATGGGATACAACAAAAGTTTACAGTACCCCAAACTCCTCAACAAAATGGGGTTATAGACAGGAAGAACACAATATTCAAATGGTAACATCCAAATCAAATTCAAATTTTGTGGTGGTGTAGGGAGCATGATAGGTGTGGTAAAATTATAAATGTAGTTATACAAATTGGAGTACATTTTTGAGGTGGAGCAACTAGAATGGCAGGTGTGGTAAAATTATAAATATAATTATACAAACTGAAGTACAATTTTGTGGTGGAGGGAAGAGCAAGGTAAGTATGGTAAAATCTACTAGGGCCTCAATGAGGTTTGGAATATTGGTTGTGAGTTGAAGTAAATTGGGACTTTAAGCATTGTTAACCTTGTTTTCTTCCTATTTGGTGACCACTTCATCCCTTTTCTCATTGGCTTCTGGGTTCATTTTGCACAATTGATAGTTTGATTTTGATTTACAAACTAGTTTTATATACCAATTTTGTATACGTTACATTATAAGAGATTGGACATCCAGAAAATTTAGTTATGGTAAAATTCACTCCAAGAATAAGATCAATTTTCACTTTTTACTAAAAGATACCTACAATAATGGAAAGATCTACACCACAAATTCAACAAATTATCTTGATGAAATTCTAGAGAATTTGTCAATATGTTGTGACCATGTACATATGTCATGGTGAATTTTCTTTGAATATGATGAAGTATGCTAGAATGTTACCACTGCACAAGTAATCAGAGTGGTTGTGATACTGTGTCATGGATTGTAGATATTGTACAACAAAGTGGGGCTATTTATGATGTATCTACCATTAGTTTCTTTTTTGCAACAACATATGGCCATCTCGATATAACAAATTAATGAGAAACATGATTAGATCTGGTGATGGATTTTTAATCTATGAGTTGATCTTTCCATCATGTTACTTACACTTAAACACTAGAATAATAAAAAAATGGAAACAATCTAGAAAAATGTGTACAACTGATAACTAAAAACATGATCATTAAGGAATGGGTACCAAAATGTTCACCATTTTTAGATGGGTAACTAATGTAATTTTTAATATATGAACTTATCTTATCAGCCAATTGTGCACCCTTAACACAACATACATGAGAATGAAAATCCTACACAAACAAAAATAAAGTGGAAACTAACAATATCTATATGAGTACATCTGATAACCAAAAGCATATTTCAACAGCAGAATACAACAATACTACTAAAATATGGCCGAGATCCCAATCCTACCAGCAAGTTGAGGAAAGGTTATGGTAGATATCTCAATCCTGCAGTAAATCTGAGGAAAGGTTACTTATCGACAAAAATATCACACCAGCATTTTAGATAGTGACAAGGAAGTGTGATGGTGCCATAGATATTGGTTGGGCTAGATTCTCCCATGTCTATCATTGTTTATAACTTTTAATAAAGATCCTACCCACCCAGCTTTCACCCAGCCACAATTCATATATTCCAAAGAAACCACACTACAAGATTCGTAATCTCACATATTTCATATCACATATTCCATTCTATGTTTGTATTTTCCCAGCATTTAATATCCATTAAAAATAATGAGATATAACATAATACTCTCACCATAAAAGCAACATATCTAGCATATCACATATTCGATTCTATGTTGGTATTTTTCTAGCATTTAATATCCATTAAAAAAATCAGATATAAATTAATCCTCTCACCACAAAAGCAACATATATTGCATATCACATATTCCATTCTATGTTAGTATTTTCCGAGCATTTAATCTCCATTAAAAAAATGAGGTACAATATAATCCTCTCACCACAAAAGAAACATATCTTGCATATCACATATTCCATTCCATGTTTATATTTTCCCAACATTTAATCTCCATTTAAAAAATGAGATATAACATAATCCTCTGACCACAAAAGCAAAGACCCAAAAAAACAATGAAAACCAAATATCATATCACATATTCCATTGTATGTTTGTACATATAATCTCCATACCAAATATTATATCACATATTCCATTGTAAGTTTGTACTTTCTGGGCATATAATCTCCATTAAAAAAAGTGAGATATCACATAATCCTCTCACCAAACAAGTATTCCAACCCGGAATCATAATTCCAACGAATAATCACTCAATATCAGCTATATATTTAGAAGTGTTGAGGAATTAATATCAACTATATATTCGGAAGTGTTTAGGAATGATATGCATAAAAAAGAAAGTAAACACAAAATGTAAATAAAAACAAGTCCACAAATTTTGAATTGGTTAATTTTAAGGAGAATAAGGCATTAGAAACCTTGAGAAAAGGGATAATTCCAGGTAACTCAATGCATCCATAATCTTCTTCACTTAGTTAAAGCTGATTTAGAATTGAATATTGAGTGGCAAAAAATATTTATTATCCATCTCACTAACAACCCCCACCTAGACCAATTGGTTAATTTTAAGGAGAATAAGACATTAGAGGCCTTAGGAAAATGGACAATTCTAGGTAACTCAATGCATCCATAATCTTCATCACTTAGTTAAAACTGATTTAGAATTGAATATTCAGTGGAAAAAAATATTTCTTATATATCTCACTAAAAACCCCACCTAGAGCCAGCACCAAATGAAGAATAGAACCACCCCCAATGTTGTACTCACTGGGTATCTTTTCATCATTCATTTTTTTTCCTACATAGATGAGCCTGCAATGGTCATGAAAACAAAATTTTTTAGTATTAAAAAAAATCAATCCTTCAATATAGATAAGAAATTTATTTATGTAAATCATTCAACATTTCAATATTGTAGCTTGCACAAAGTATCTCTTTTGAATTTAATATAAAATGTAAAATTACATCGATTATAAATCACCTTATAGGTAAACAAATTTTAGGCCGATAGGCCTTCCTATGCATCAACAATCGTCAACATTTTTACCCTGCTCCATTCGATCAAGTGAGACACTTTCAATTGGTAATTTGAAGTGTCATCTGGCAATCATGCACTGCACTTTGATTGCTTTTTCCAAATATCGATTGATTTTCCTTCTTTTCACCTCTGAGTTCTGTTGTGCATTGAACATGGCCCTGTTATGTAAAAAAACTCTGCTAGTTTTTATCGTTGCAGGTAGGCCATTCTTTCCCCTCATTTTGGTTTAAATTCTACTTCTTTGTTTTGAGTGATCAGAGTCATTTCCCCGGTTTATTGTTGCATTTTGAGTTTTGCAAGGCATTCTAGTTTCGTATAAAAATAAGGTTTCATTAAATTTACACTTTCTAGTAGTGATTTTTGAGATGTTGGGGTAAGGGTTTGGTAGATTAAGACATGCAGACAAATGTGCTTTGTTTGATCTTTTCTGATCTATTCATATTTTTTCAAAGGTTTTCAAACACATTGAGCTTCCTTTCATTGTGTAGAAATAGTATCCTTCAGATCCCTATATTGTCTTCTAGGTTTTAAGTTAGTTTTTAGAAAAGGCATTTTTGTAAGCATGTATGAATACTAGCTACGCCTTGTAGATCTCATGGTTGACTGTTAAGTTTTATTGCTTCTTTTGATGGAATATTGAGCTGCATTTTAAGTTTTTGGTATATGTTTTTTCTGCGGTGTTTTCGTTTTACAGCATGGACATTTTTTTGACATCGTCTGAATGCAATAAAATTGGAAGGAGTCATCTCTTTGCTTCTATTAAAGGAAGCCCTTTTTATTTTTTCCAAGTATAAATAAGATCGAGTCGAATATGACAACATTGTCTTGATCTAGATGGCCTACTAGAAAAATGATTGTTGTGTTTTTGAAATGTTTCCTAGTTATTCATGTTGTGTTGCTACTTATGCCAAGTTTTATAATTTATTGAGTTTAACAAATATATACTAATAATATATATGCCAGAAATTTGACCACGACAAACATGCAATCGGTTAAAATATATATGCTAGAAACTCAACCATATAGGCATCCTTTCCCTCGTAACATATATGCATTTTCTGATACTCTTCACGGGGAATTTAATTTTTCTCAAGATGCCTTCTTACATCTTCAATTGCGAAGGAAGAAGCTACAAAATTGGGAACAGTGATTGGTATAGACCTGGGAACTACTTACTCCTATGTTGGGGTTTACAAGAATGGTCATGTTGAGATTATTTCTAGTGACCAAGGTAACCGTATTACCCCATCATGGGTGGCATTCATAGAAAATGAGAGGTTTATTGGAGGGTCTGCCAAAAACCAGGTCATAGTCAACGTCGAACCATCTTTGATGTTAAGAGACTCATTGGGAGAAAGTAAGTACTCTGATCTCTGATTTTCCCATTCATTAGACAATTATATTTATTGCAAGTCCAATTCTCGCCTTGATATTGAACCCACAAGGGTGATGGTCATGAAATTGGCATGTTAAGTTAGGGGTCGAGCAACATTCTGGTTGGGGTCAGATCAAGATTTGATTTCTGCCTTGTCCAAACTTCAAAAAAATGATTTAAGACTTTTACTTGATGAGCACAATTAAATGAAACATTTGTTTTATATAGGTTTGACGACAAAGAAGTTCAGAAGGATATGAAATTGGTACCGTAAAAGATTGTAAACAAAGATGGGAAACCTTATATTCAAGTTCAGGTACAAGATGGAGAGACAAAGGTATTTATCCCTAAGGAAATCAGTGCTATGATTTTGACTAAGATGAAGGAGACTGCAGAAGCATTCCTTGGCAAGACTATAAAGGATGTTGTGGTGATTGTCCCTGGTATGCTTTCTTTTCAACATCTTTTTTATGAGGTTGTGGGTAACCAATTGTTGACTGCATTGTGGCTATTGACTTGTGGGCTTGCACAACTTATTTTATTGATGCAAAACTCCAAGTAACAAAGGATGCTAGTGTTATTGTTGGCTTGAATCTGGCTCGTATTATCAACGAACCCAGAGCTGCAGCAATAGCTTATGGCTTGGACAAGAATGGTGGAGAGAAAAATATTTTTGTTTTTGATCTTGGTAGTGGTACGTTTGATGGTAGCGTTTCGACCATTGACAATGGAGTTTTTAAGGTTTTGGCTACAAAAAGTGATACCCATCTTGGAGGTAATCTTGAAAGTCGCTACATCAACATCGGGGAAAACCACCTGGTCTGGACCTTAAAGGCAGCTCGTTTTCCATTTGGTGTGGTGGCTCCAACTCGATATAATGGGACCAGTTTCCCAATGGTTGGTAAATAGAATGGATAAGTGGTTGATTTTCTATTATCTAATGATAATGGATGGATGATTTATTCTATAATGAAAAAATAATAAACAACCTTATACCGGGAAATTTCCAATTTACTGTAACTCTTGATGATCTTTATTTACATATAGGCATATAGATGACTCCATTGATAAACAAAGATATTCGTTCACATGATAATTACTTTGTTTAAATAGTTGAACAAAGTAAACATTTAAAACAATATTACACTATTCTTCATATATCATTGACATAAATATGATTGAAAGAATAACACTCCTTAAACATTCAATAGTGATAAACATAAGGACTTTTGTAAAAACACATACATATATCCAATGATAGGAAGATTCAATAAATGCTGATTCATATAAAAGAATGGAGAAAAGACATAGATAATAGTACCATATGTAATTCGGATCCCTCCCAATATCAATTGCATTCAAATTCTTTCTTCTAACTTAGAACACTTTTAGAAAAAGCAATAGTCCATATCTCACCAAAGGATTCTTCATTAAAATTCAGAATATAGGTCTAGTCTTCATAAAAAAATATATCAAAAGCACAATAGTGTGACTTTCCGATTCAAGTTTATAAAAAAATTTAGGACCCTTTCTAAAGACATGAAAGGGTCTATAAATACTATCTAAGCTAACTAATTATGAAAAAAATTCTATTAGGTGGTATAACCAAATCATGAAGATCTCCTTGAAATGGATCTATATGTAGTTAGTGGCATGATTCACTATTTCAGTCGATCATCCTTTGGCTTGAGCTGGTAGATAACAAGAATTGGTTGCAATTCTGGAGGGTGACTCAGATGAGAATGCATTTGGGCTAAATACGTAGCATCATGAATTTCAGGAATCATGTAATCGATCACATCGGTTAAACATTTGAGTGCTACCCTTTGACTGTATCGTTTAACTTGGAAGAACCAAAAGGTGTCCCAGGTGAAACTTTGGATGCCTTCGATTAATCACTCCTTCTTTTCCAATTCTCGATTGCATGTCTGTTCCAATGCTTTGGCTAACAACATTTTACTTGGAGTGCACTGTGAAATCAAATTTTATAGATAAAGAGTATCATTGATGAACTCAATAAAATTACTGGTTTCTGATCTGCATCTTGAAGTTTCCCTTTCTACTTTCATCAATTGCGACTTCCATTCTAGGAAAATAATCTCCTTGTGTGATTCTAGAATTTTAGGTAGATTTGCAGATTTCCCTTCACTGGTTTCTTGCCAAACAAGAAATTTGGTTAAAGTTTCATCGGCCTATTCCAAATTCTGCCTAGCATCGACTTATTTATCAATCATTGATGAAGCAATTTCACAGAGGGGTTCAGCGAAGGAAATATTGTGACATAGTAAATTTAGCTACTTAATCAATGCTTTATTGATCTAGAGAGCCTTAGACCTGAACTCTGTTGGTTGAGGAAAACTATTGAACTTCTCTATTTGTTGTGATAATTGAGCAATTTGCTCATCTTTTGTTTTATTCATATGTTCATTCATTGTCTTAAGCTTGGACAATGTTGTAGACAATTCCCTTTGTTTCTACATTACGCTTTGGTATATCCTTTGTTTCTCCTTGAGAAATTGCTCGTTTAATTGGTTGTTTACTTGCTACTGTGATGCTAAATATTTTTCCAATTGTTCTATTCTTTGTTGTCTTTTGAATACCTGTGCCTCCAATGAAACAATTATTTGGTCCTTTTCTTTTAGAAAATTTCTCACTTTTGACGCTTTATCCATAGTAGCTTCTAAGTAGGCCCCAACATATTGAGAAAGTTTTGTGAGTCTTTAGAGGGATTCAATTCTTCTTTCCATATCACATTAGCCATATTTGTTCGTGCAGGTAAAAGGGAAGACTGGTCAATCCTTCTCTTTTTCCTTTGTTTTTTTACTACAGCCCTATGCTTAGGACTATAAAAGATATCTAATGGTGGTATTTCTTTTATCTACAAAACAATTTTATCCGATGGATCTTTAGGAAATATCTCTATATCTTTGCTTACGGGTATGCCACTGGTTCCTTCAATTGGAACCGTACTTGTTGTTGTCTTGTGACCAATTGTCACTTAAGGTGTACTAAAACCCTGTGAATTCTTAGGATTGCTTATAATGGAATTGAACTGTTGCCATTCTTTAAGGAGATTGGGATCGATCTGAGTATCTATATCCATGTGTTCACTACCTATTTCCTATTCTTTCTCTTGTTCTTTCTCCTGTTCTTTCTCTTGTTCTTTCTCCTGTTCTAGCTCTTTTCCTATCTCAGGAATTTTTTCCACAGCTGTGGATTTGTCACCAGTTTGCTTTTCAAGCTCACTTGATTGGATTGTTGGGGTGGTAGCTAATAAGTCTAGAGGAAGAGTTTGCAACCTCTGTTCTCTGAGCCTATTGAACACTTCCAACCCTTCATATTTATACCTGATCCCAACCAATGTTTTTACCTAAAATAATGACTCTGCTAAGGAAAACAGGTCATCAAATTCATCCCTTTCATGATCAAACCTTGCAAACTTGGCTTGTTCAAGAACATTATAGAAAACTTTTCTGGAAACATATTGTCTATTAGGGATGGTTGTAAAATCGAGCATTTGTATTTTTTCTACCTCCTTTTCTGCATGTTTGTAATCATGAAGGGTGTAGACACCGCATCTTAGAGGAAATGTAGGCCGTACCTGTTTCTTAGAGTTTCTAAGAGTTTTGGATGCCCCTTCTGTTCTTATTTGGTAGGCCAATTCCCGAGCTAACAGCTTATCGAGCACATACAGAGGAAGGACACAGGGTTCTATAAGGCTACCAAAAAGCCTTATATAACTAAACTTTTCTTCTTTGAACCAATAACCAACTTCAGTCAAGTCTATCCCTGCTTCATCAACAATCCTAGGGGTAGGTTTATAAAAAATAGGATAGTAGATAGGCAACATAAAACCATTGCAGATTTTGTACAAATGATCTTTGTAGTGGGCTTTCCATAACATCTCATGATAAATATGGATTGGCTTGGGATCCTAGGGAGTCCATCTCCATCCAAGTACTATATATTTAGAGTTAAAATAGAGAGTATCCATAATACAAGCACTATAATAAAAAGGGGGAATGGTCTTGGTAGTTTTGCATAAATTTGATCTAAATTCAAGAACTGTTGTGGCCAATTTGTTGGACAATATGTTTGCCCAATCCATCACATAACTATTGACTGCTTCTTCCATTAAAGGAACCACTTCAATGGTGAATTTAGAAGAATCATGTATCCCCCAAATTCTACACATCATAGCCCTGGCATAACAGTAAAGAGAAGCCAATGAGTCCACTGAGTACTTACCTGATGATTCGTGTTTGTGCTTCTCGGGATTATGTCTCCACTACTTAATCGAGGCCAATTCTGTCTCATTTTCATTCGCAATTTTTTCTAAGAAGGCTTTGTTATACCACTTTTTAGGTTTAGGCAAGTGATACATTTTCCTTAGATCATCAGGCTGGAACGAGCCAAAAATCCTTCGATTAACTATACAAAATGTTTTTTTTAAAACTAGAATTTCATCTATCGCCCATCTCACTACATCAGTTTATGGAAGAATCTTTTCTCGTGCTGCTATTTTGTGAAAATATCAACAAGCTAAATCTTTGAGGGATGCTTCAGATTTGTTAGTTGAGTCAGCTGTAGCTTCTTTCGATATTTCCTGAGGCTCCTCTGCTTCAATTAAATTGTAAATTCTCATCCAACTAGTATTTCCAATGTCGAGGAACGTAGTGTTAGAGATTAACCCTTTTTTTCTTGGCCCTGGATCTTTGGCTGGCTGCACTATTGCTGTAGGAGCTGTGGCTACAAATTTTTTTGATTTCTTCCCCATTTGTTCCAAGTTCCTTATTTGAGCGGAGTTTTGCACAAGTGATGAGAAAAATGTGATACAGAGAAATGCTTCTATAGACCAATATGAAAGAATTACGTCGATCAGCAGGTGATAATGGATTATAGTGAAATTGCCGCAGATAAAATCTACAGAAAAATCTTCCCTTAACTGCTTCATTGATTAGTTGTTTAACTTGTCAATCATGGTAAATGAGGTTTTAAATGTCCATCACATCGTTTATATGCCAAATGATTCATTGAAGTGTGGCTTAGATTTCTTTGATGGATAATCAGAAGTAAATCACAAATCGACGATCAGTAACATGAAAAGAAAGGCTTTAATATTTGTTTTAAACATTTTCGATCACTGAAAGGTGATATAATGCATGCAATCCTTTTAATTATGTTCTCGAGATATGCGCCTCATTAATGCATTGCAATCGGGGAATGGGTTCGGGTTTTATTACCGTGTCAATGTGATTTCGTCGATCGTCGATTGTGATACGGTTCATCACATCAAAGGATTCAAGTATGCCTTTTAATCATGTGTTGACTATTATTGCCGATTGCCGATGGTGATACGCTTTATCGCATTGGAGACATCAAGGGGGCTATTTCATTGTGCTTTATAATTTTCCATATCTAATTGCGATTACCTTTTCGGATTGGAGTGAATCAATGTTTCTTTATATATGTTTCCCTTGTTATTGTGATATGCGATCTTGCGATCGCTTTATCGCAATAACGAAGAACTTTATGATTTTTTTAAAGACCCACTTTATTTCTATTCAAAACACTTTTAAATTACTTCATTTACATTAATCCTTTTGATAAGGGTTTTTCCTTATGATGGGTTGATACCAGTTTATTCACACATATAAGTTTATTTTAAAAGGGACCCATTTCATATTATAATTTTTTATAAAAAAATTATGAAATAGGGGGTTGTTGGACAGCACAACAATTGGCGATTCACTGGGAGAAACAATTATCTCTCAGAAATTAATTAAAATACTTAAACTTTCTTAATTTTGAAATCTTACGTGATAGAGAAAATCTAATATAACTAGGTAATCATGAATTCTGAATATAATGATAGCTATTCTTGCTATTTTCCTCTGTTTTTAGAATTAAATGCATTCTAAGCTTTAAGTAAACCTTAATTGGTAGATAAAGATAAAACAAAATACTTTTCCAAATTATCTTTTATAATAACCCCGTCGTGATACGTAGAGCCTCTGCTACCAACAAACATCTATAGTCTCAATAGGGTTACCTTTTAACCATTTGATTATTCATTATTCCATCCATTTCAGATTATAATTAAAAAGAATGAATCCAAAAGATATGTTTCCATATTTATTGTATTACTTTTTACTTTTTTCTTTAATTTGTAAGATAAAAAGCCATTGTCCTAGTTTGGTGGCCAGCTGTTGACAATGCCATTCACTGGTTGTAATTTAACTAAACAAGCTGGCTCATGATGAGACCCCTTGGCTTATATTTATAAGCCATTACCCTATTTTGATATGCAGTATTGGTAATGTCAGTTGAACTATTCCCCTATGATCATGGTAAGTAGGTTTATAATAAGACCTCTTATCTTTATATCAAATATATTTAAGAATTACACTCTCAGTAATAATAAACTTTGATGGATGGGATGAACAATTTTCTCCTTAAGAGAATATGGTTGACAGGGTGAGAGTTGAAGATGCTAAGATTGAATTAGTCTCTATTTTGTATTGATAATCGTTTTCAGGCTTTTTAAAACATTAAAATGATTTACAATAGTTCGAAGTTTTGAGAGGATTTCACAAAAATAAAATGGGGTTATTCAGAATCTAAATATACCTAATTTCCAAGAAATTTCCTTTTCCTTTAAGGCTTCCATTTCTTAAAAGTAAATATCAAAACTATTTTCTTTTGAGTAAATTTGTCAACATAGCAAAGACCAATGAGAGGCTTTTTACAACTTTATTTTCCTAAGATTCTAAACAAAATAAGTTATGCACACAAATTCTACTGAAAATTGAATATTTACAAAGGGAGAAGGGGTTACCTCCTCATTTGAAGAATTTTTTCAAGATAAGGCCATTAACACGAAGAGAATCTCTCTTTCCTGATAGATCTTACAATATGAATGTAGAAGGGCTTATCTTCTCACTGATCTGGAATGGTCCAAGCCACATTTTATGAAACTTAGTATGTTTTCCTTTATCCTCATGGGCTTTGTCCCACTTCAAAACTAGATCACCAACTTGTAAATGTTTTGAGCTAGTTAAAGTTGTATCGAAAGATGACTTAATAATCTGCTGATGCTTTGCATGTACAATTCAGGCTTTCTCTCTCTCTTCTTCTAATTTCATAATTTTATCATGTCTAAGTTGAATAGAAGGTAAGGGATTTTCTTCAATAAATTGCACTAAAGCTAGTCATGTAAGTGCTAAATTTGTTGGTATGACAACTTCATTTCCATACACTAGATTAAATGGGGAAGTACCTATTGAGGCTTTCTGTGTTATTCAATCAGCCCATAGTGCAAATATTAAAGATTTATGCCAGTTTTTATTATTGTACTAAATAGTTCTCTTAATAATTTTGTTAAGATTTTTATTGGTGGATTCTGCTAAACCATTACCCTGAGGGTAGTAGTTCGTGGATACTTCAATTTAAATCCCCTCTTGATAGCAAACTCAAATATAGAATTTCCAGAGAAGTAAGATGCATTATCAAAAATAAGAGTGTTTGGGATACCAAACCTGGTAATAATGAATTGATCTATGAATTCAATGACTGCCTCAGAATTTGTTGTCTTCAAAGGAATTGCTTCAACCCACTTAGTGAAGTAATCGGTAGCTGCAAGGATATACCTATGCTATTTGGATGAATGTGGAGTGATTTCTCCAATGATGTCCAATCTCCATTGTTCAAAAGGCTATTCAATGTTGACTGGTTGCAAAGGGAAAGCTGACTTCTTTTGTCTTCCACTATTGGTTTGACAACTTTGGCATTTCCTTACATATTCATGTGTATCTCTAAATAGGGTGGGCCAATAATACCCAGCATGAATGATTTTGTGAGCTGTTGTATCAACTCCAAAATGTCCTCCTGCTGGTCCATCATGTAGCTCCTGCAAGACCTTATGTGCTTCAGTTTTTTCTAAGCATATTAATAAGATTGAATCATAATTTCATGTAAATAATAAATCATCTATAATTATGAAGTTTTTTCCTTCAATCTTATAGCATGTTTGTTTTTATAGGCAAGGTTAGAAGGAGCACATCCATTTTTCAAATAGAAAATCAGATCTGTGTATTGAGATTCAGGATTAGTGATACTTATCTGATTGATTTCTTCAGTATCTTTTGTACCTTTAGGTTTCTGAATATTGGATTCTCTTGCTAAAAACCTAAAAAAAAATTGGCCTTTGACAATCTTTGCTGGTTTGATTTCCAAGTAATATTCTTGTAATGTTGTGACCCAATTTGTTCTCTTTTCCCCTAATTCCCTTTGAACTAGTAATTGTCTTACTGCCGAAAAAGGGAGTATAAATTTTGTATGAGCTTTTAAGAGAAAGGGTTTGTAGTGTTTAATGGCTTTGTACACAGAAAAGGCTTGTTTTTAAACTTCCAAGTAATTAAGTTCAACACCTTGAAGGTTTGAGCTGCAAAATGAGATTGGTGGTTCTAGGTTTTGATTGTTAATTTGTGTCAGCACTACTGCATAAGATGAATCAGATGGAAGGGTATATAACATAAAATGATTTGAAAAATTAGGAGTGTTTAAAGTAGAGGCATTTATGATTGATTGTTTGATGGAGTCAAATCCCTCTTTCTCTGTAGGCCCCCATTTAAACACCACATTTTTCTTGATCATAGTTTGCAATGGCAAAACAATTTGCGAAAAATCTAGGACAAATCCTTTTACAAAATTAATTTGACCTAAAAATGACTCCATGGATTTTTTATTATGAGGGAATGGAATATCAAAAATCTCTTTAACTCTATATGGATCAATATAGATACTATCTTTTGAAACAATGAAGCCCAAGAGCTTACCTTGATCAAGAGAAAAAAAGGACTTCTTTGGATTGACTGAGATACCATACCTTTTATAGTGTTCAAATATTTCTTTCAGATCATGTAAATGATTTGATCTTTTCTTGGAAAATATAGTAATATCGTCTAAATAGACAACTACTGATTTATTGATCAATCCTTTGAATGTTATGTTCATTTCTCCATGGAATGTAGCTCTAGCATTGACAAGTCCAAAAGGCAATTTTTTGTAGGCATAAGTTCCCCACTTTGTTCTAAAGGTAGTCTTAAGTTTGTCATCAGGGTGGACCAATATTGTAGGTTTTAACCCTGTGCAGAAATTACCTACATACGAATTCTAAAACAAAGAAAATAAAAATGCGAGAGCATAACACATATGCACAGAGATTTCCCATTGGATCCCAAAATCGGGACTACCAACTTGATTTTTCATTATGTTCCTTTCAATGTTACAATACATATTTATACATGCCGAAGCATCCAATACCATGGACCGAAAACCATCGCGTCCAAAACCATGGATCGAAAAACATCGCGTCCAAAAAACATGTGCAAAAATCATGCACAAAACCATAGGTGGGTCCGCCCAACCTAACATAGGGTCCAAAACCAAAATTTTATGGGGCGCTGCCTCGGACCCCATAAAGTGGGGTTACGGGTACCCCTCAAACCCCCTGTTAACTATGTGGAAAGAATATAACACAACCCAACAGGTCCATTGGGCAGCAGCACTCCTAGGGTTAAATCGATGGAGTGCTTGACCTGACACTGCAGGGGAACCCTTATAGTGGAGGTGAAGATCTAAATTGGTACATCAACTTCCCAGGGTTGTAACTTTGGCATACGATCTTTGTTTGACATGGAGAATATCTCGTCATTTAGGGCCTCAAAACGACTCCGGAAGTTCAAGACCCAAAAAAGAACTAAAAATAATGAATTGTGCTACAATTAAGGAAACTAAAAATGTTGAAGGAAATAATGGTGGGGGTCCAAGTGGACTTGGTGGGTGGACACCAATATCCACCTGGATCAAGATTCCATTTATTTGACTTTTGCATCCATTCCAGATGCCCTTCATGAGAAAGTTTAAGGATCAGGAAAGGTGAGGAGGGGGTATTTTCAAAGAGGAAAAGGAGGCTAGAGGGAAAGCCCAAGGGGAGATCCAAGCAACTTCATCCTGATCCAAAAACAGTTCCATAGCAGTTTTGTGAAATTCAAAACACAATGTTATGGCTTTAAGAGCAGTGGTTTTGGTTGGCGTACCATCATTTCTGAAGATTACCTTATTTCTTAATAACCATATCTTACAGTAGACATACTTGGGGAGACTGATCCAAAGCTCTTTGAAGTTGATTTTTGCGTAAAGGGAGCCCACATATAATTTTGGCCAAGAGTCAAATAACTAAAGGAGATAAATGGGCCACCTTGTTCTAAGGTAAAGCATATCAATGGACATTGACCAAACAATTCTTGAAAACGGACAGTGGAGGAAGAGATGTGGGATTCTTTCCTTAGAATTTTCAGATAAGGGATATCTGGAGGGGCCAATGAAACCTATTTTTTGAATATTCTCCATCGTGAGGATTTTTTTATGAACTAACAGCTAGCAGAAGAAATTTACCTTGAGGATAGAATTATTTTTCCAAATAGAGGACTTGGGAGGGATTTGGGCATTGAAAATCATATGGGAGTATCCTTCCTTGATCGAAAAATGGATCTTTTCCATCCCCACTTGCCCTTCATTGATTATACAATAGGGGTGCATCCCCTTAGCTTTTTAATTAGGTCATCTCTTGATGGTATCAAGTTTTCTGGGATATTTTCCATTTTCCACCCCTTCCATAGGCCTTGTTGATCCCGATATGAAATTTAATCTAAATGGACCACCCCATTCTGCATCATGTGATTCCTGAGAGATTTGAGAGAGGGATCCAAACCCAAATGGTGGAGCCCCAGGATCAAGTTCGGCCAAATATTAATTGAAGCTCCTTTAGCTAGAATTTTGCATAGATTGTTCAAGATTATATCCCAAGATATTCTCATAAGTTTCCAAATTGGAGAGCCTTGAGACGGCTCCATTCAATAATCTATGTTGTTGTGTTGTTGCATATATTTTGATCTCATTATTTGCACCCACCAATTATCAGGCTTCGTTATCAAGATCCAATATAGCATGGCCCCATTGCCATGTTGATCATAGTAAGGTCTCTTATACCAAGCCCTCCATGTTGTTTTAGCACTCTAATAGTCTTCCAATTTACCAAGTGAATTATTATTATTATTATTATTATTATTTTCTGGCTTTCCTCCTTCCCAAAGGAATTTTCTAATGTAAATCATTTTCTAATGTAAATCCCAAGTTGATGCAGAACATACTTAGGGACCTGAAGGGTAGATAATTGATACAAATAGATAGTTGATAGCACTGACTTCACAAGAATATTCCTCCCCAAATTATTATCCCAGATTGCTCCCCAATTCATGATTTTGGATTTAATTTTGTCAAGGACTTTTTTTCTAGACATAGGGTGATGATATTCTTAGGAATATGTAGGTTTTAACCCCGTACAGAAATTACCTGCATATGAATTCTAAATCACAGAAAAATAAACAATGCAAGAGCATAACACATAAAACACATATGAACAGAGATTTTCCCCTGGATCCCAAAACCTGGAATACCAGCTTGATTTTTCATTATGTTCATTTCAATGTTACAATACATATTTATACATGCCGAAGCATCCAATACCATGGACCGAAAACCATCGAGTCCAAAACCATGGACCAAAAACCATCGCGTCCAAAAAACATGTGCGAAAATCATGCACAAAACCATAGGTGGGTCCACCCAACCTAACATAGGGTCCAAAACCAAAATTTTGGGTTACGGGTACCCCTCAAACCCCCTATTAACTATGTGGAAATAATATAACACAACCCAACAATCTCTCACTTGTTGTTTTCTTTCCACAGGGGGCCACAGGAGAGCTTAGTCATTTTTCCAGCCGTGAAACACCCATTGTTTCTCTATACCAAGAGAACTTCTCAAAGCTAACAGATTTTTTCAATGCATCTGCAGTATTCTTCAAAGTGTCCACCTTTACCAGCAACACCTTTTTGTCTTCTATCATATCCCTCACAAAGTGATACTGAACATCAATGTGCTTTGTCTCTGAATGATAAGAAGGCTTCTTTGCCAAGAAAATTGCACTTTGGCTGTGACAGTCTATCTTTATAACTCCCTGTACTAACCCCATACTTGAACACAATCTCTGAAACCAAACTACTTCCTTGCTTGCATCAACAAAGCCATGAATACTCTGTCCAATCCTGGTCTTCCTTGGTAGCATAAACCATAATCACTAATGCCATGCAAATACTTGAAAACCCGCTTCATTGTTGTGCAGTGATCCTTCCCTGGTTTTGACATAAACCTACTCAATACTCCCATTGCATGTGCAATGTCTGGTCTAGTACAGACCATTGCATACATCAAGCTACCGACTGCACTTGCATATGGAACACAGGACATGTCCTCTTCCTCTTCTTGTGTCTTGGGACACTGTTCAGCAGATAACCTCACACCTACAGGAATAAGACCCTTCACCGGTTTACTATCCTGCATATTAAACCTCTGCAATATTGTCTCGACATACTTCCTCTGGTTTAACCAGAGCTTCCTCTTTTCCCGATATCTTTTAATTTCCATGCCCCAAAATATAGTTTGCAGCACCGAGATCTTTCATGTCGAATTTGGAGGACAATTGGGTCTTCAAATCCTGGATAATTTCTTTGTCATTTCCAACCAACAACATATCATCCACATACAAGACCAGATAAATAACACGGTCACCAAATAATTTAAAATACACACAATGATCTGCTTTGCTTCTGGTGAAGCCAAGTCCCCGTATAAATGTATCAAATTTCTGATACCACATCCTTGGTGACTGTTTTAACCCATACAGAGACTTCTTTAACTTGCATACCAGTTCTCTCTTACCCTTCACCACAAAGCCTTCAGGTTGCTTCATGTAGATCTCCTCTTCCAAATCCACATGAAGAAATGTTGTCTTCACATCCATCTGTTCTACCTCAAAATCAAAAGCAGCAGCAACAGATAAAAGTAATCTAATAGAAGTTACCTTGGCAACAGGTGAAAAAATATCACCAAAATCAATTCCCGGCACCTGGGAATAACCTTTTGCTACCAACCGAGCTTTGTATTTCTCCACCTTCCCTTCTGCATTGTCTTCTTCTTGAACACCCATTTGCTGCCAATGGGTTTCCTTCCAGCCGGCAACTCCACCAGATCCCAAGCCTCATTTTTGTGCAAATATGCCATTTCATCAATCATGGCCTCTTTCTAGAGTTTTCCATCCTCTGAATCCACTGCTTCCTTCACAGTTCTGGGATCATCATCAGTGACAAACAAAGCAAAATTTGAATAGAAAGCAGATGGAATATACCATTTTGGCTGCCTTCTCACAGCCGGAGTTTGTGGCTCTTCATCTTCTGATTCCTCCTCTGCTACAGAGTCTGATTCTTCCTCCTTTACTTCAAACTCTATCTTCACAGGTTCCTCCGGTTGGACTTCATGTTTAATAGCATCTTTCACCTCTCTGAACACCACATCTCAATTGTACACAACCTTCCTTGTTACTGGGTTCCAAAGCTTATAACCCTTTAAACCATCCTTAGACCCAATAAAGATGCACTTTTCAGATTTACTATCCAACTTGGTTCGTTTCTCCTTTGGAACATGTACATATGCATCACATCCAAATACCCTTAGATGTGAAAGAGAGGGTTTCTTACCAGTCCATACTTCTTGTGGAGTCTTATCCTCCAACTCTGATGAAGGTGACCTGTTGACAAAGTAACATGCAGTATCCATTGCCTCTGCCCAAAATTCCTGTCCTAACCCGGCACCACTGAGCATGCTTCTTTCCCTTTCCATCAACGTCTTGTTCATTTTTTCTGCGACTCCATTTTGCTGAGGTGTATATGGAGTAGTCTTCTGTCATGATATACCACACTTCTTACATAATTCTTCAAATTCCTTGTTGCAAAATTCTCCACCATTATCTGTCCTCAGCACCTTTATCTTCTTCTCTGTCTATTTTTCCACCAGAGCCTTAAATTCTTTAAACTTGTCAAAGACTTCAGATTTCTTCTTAAGGAAATATATCCATGTATTCCTTGAGAAGTCATCTATAAATGATACATAGTACACAGACTTACCCAGTGATGGAACTTTCACAGGTCCAAACACATCACTGTGCACAAGCTCTAATATTTGTTTCGTCCTCTTACCACCAGAGGGGAAACTCACCCGATTCTGCTTCCCATATACACAATTTTCACAGAAATCAAAATCCAGAGAGCTATTACTCATACCTTCTACCATACCTTTACCATGAAGTATTCGAAGGCCCTTCTCTCCAATATGTCCAAGCCTTTGATGCCACAACATGGTCTTCTCTCCAGATACCACTAGATTTTCTACTCCATTTCCAGGAACCATAAAACTATTGCGCCCATCAACAACAGTGCTACCTTGCAGCTTGTACAAAGTTCCAATCCGAACTCCCCGCATCAATACCAGTGCTCCTCGAACCATCTTGAAGGTATCCTTCTCGAACACTGTCTTTACACCTGCATCATCCAACTTCCTTACAGAAATCAGATTTCTGGCCAGTGCAGGAATATGCAGAACACGCGGAAGGGTTCTAACCCTTCCACCTTGCAACTTCAACTTTACTTTTTCGCGACCAATGATTTTGTCCTTCCTATCATCTCCTAAGAAGACATCACCACCATCATATTTCTCATACTCGCAAAACCACTCTCTATGGGGAGTGAAGTGAAAGGATGCACATGAGTCAATTAACCATGCCTCATGATCTACATGTGTACTTAAAGAAGCCAAGTACACATCCCCACCTTCATCTGAAGTTGTTTTCACCTCTGTATTAGGAGCATCATCAGATCCCTTTCCTTTATCAGGAGTTTTAGATTTACAATCCCTTCTGAAGTGCCCTTCCTTACCGCATTTCCAACACACCACCTTTATAGGTTTTCCTGGAGATTTAGGTCTCCCTCTAGATTTAGATCTCCCACTCGATTTTTGTTTCTGTTCTGGGACCGTCCTCGTACAGAAAAGGCATCACCATTCTGGTTGTCCATATTTGTCCGCCTCATCTCCTCCGTCAGCAAGGCTAAGACAATTTCATCAAACTGCAAAGCAGTTGCATTGCTACCTATTGAAATAACCACACTATCCCACGAATCTGGTAGAGAACACAACAAATTGATGCACTTATGTTCATCTAAAATTTTAATATCAACAGATGATAATTGACTTACCACAGTATTAAATGCATTCAGATGCTCTGTCACCAAGTCTCCATCTTTCATCCTCAAGTTATACAGCTTTTTCCGTAGGAATAATTTATTCACCGGAGACTTAGATTGGTACAAAGTCCCTAACTTGTCCCACAGAGCCTTCGTCGTAGCTTCCCCTGATACATTCAACAATACTGAATCTAAGACACACAATCGTATTGTGCTC
>APFE031223715.1:190513-225153 GCA_000404065.3 Pinus taeda
CCGAAGCATCCAATACCATGGACCGAAAACCATCGCGTCCAAAAAACATGTGCGAAAATCATGCACAAAACCATAGGTGGGTCCACCCAACCTAACATGGGGTTACAGGTACCCCTCAAACCCCCTGTTAACTATGTGGAAAGAATATAACACAACCCAACATAACATAGGTACACCTAATTAGTTGAAATATTTCCAATCCCTGACTGTTTTGAATCCCATAATTTCTTCTATTTTGTTCTCTTTCTGAGGGAAGATATTCTAGGTGTATATATGGGTTTTGTTGTCATTTGTGGCTCCATTGGAGGCTCTAAGGAGCTAATATAGATTCCCTTTGAAGTGCTTGAATATCATAGCAGGGGAACCTCCAAGAAGAATGGTGTCATCCGTAAACCAACCATGGTTAATACTTCTGATTCCCTCTTTATATCTAATCCCAGGAAGGAGGTGAGAGTCTTGATATTTCTCTAACCTTCTACTCAGCCTGTCTTCCATAATTATGTAGAGAAATGGTGAGAGAGGCTAGCATTGGCACAACCCCCTTGAGGCTTTGAAAAATCCAACCACCCTACCATTGACCAAAGGTGTGATCTAGGGAGAAGAGATGCAAAGTCCAATCCAGCTTATGAAGGTTTCATCAAATCCCATCTTTTTCAGAACTTTCAACAAGAAATTATGTCTAACTCCGTCGAAAGCATTTTCCATACCCAGTTTTATTATCATTCCTTGATCACCTCTTCGTCAACTCGAATCTATAGCCTCTTGAAGCAATATTATATTATCAAAAAATTGTCTACCCGGAACAAACCCCCTTGGTTGGCTGAGAGAAAAAGTGTTAAGAGATATCTGAGCCTTAGGGCAAGCAACTTTGAGATGATCTGGTATGAGAAATTGTAGAGGGAGATGGGATGGAACCTAGAGAAGGAAGAGGGGTTTGAATCTTTTAGGATTAAAGCTAAGAGTAAGGTGTTAATTCGCCCTCCCATAATGTAACTCTTGAAGAAGTATCCAACCATATGGCACAGGTATGCCCTTATTAGCTCCCATAAATTTTGATAGAATTTGGTCAAGAAACCATCCGAGCTAGGGGCCTTGTCAAGGGACAAGGAGAAAACAATTGACTTAATCTCATTAGGTGATGGAGAGGAAACCAATGTGTTATTCATCTTCGTCAAAACCAACGTTGGGGTACTCTCTAGGAAGAAATCCTTACTCTCGAGATCTCTCAGTGAGTCCACTTGGTAAAGGCTCTTGAAGTGATCCACGACAACTTTCTTTATTTTCTCAAAATTTGTTATTCTTTCCCCCATGATGGATCTGAGATATGTTGTTTTTGATCTCCCTGAAATTTGCTTGCTTATGGAAGAAATTTTTGTTTATGTCCCTAGCCAAGAGCCATTTGTTTCTATATTTTAATCTCCAGTACTCTTCTTATCTTCTAAGGTGGGCATGAAGAGCCTTAAAGGTTTCAAATTATTTTTGGAAGTCTGAAAGGTTCACCTGGGAAGTCTCAATTTTTTCCTGCAATGAGGCTAAATTTCCCTCCATGTCCTTTGTCGTAAATTACCTTTCTGATTTGTTTTATTTTAGTCACTTCTTAATATCACCTTTTAACCTTTTGAATTTTGTTTCCCAGATGGTAATTGGGCTTCCCACAACCCACTTCAACCAATAGAGGGAAACCAACTCTGAGAATCCAGGAGAGTCCAACCATAAAGGAGAGAATTAGAAGGGGATAGTACCAAGGTTGAGGGAATGGGAGATAAGGAGGCTAATAGTGTGATGGCTTGAGTGAGACCATGGAAGAGTGAAGGATTTTAGGCAAATATTTAAGATAAGGAGGCTATCAGAGGCTA
Organism: Pinus taeda; assembly: GCA_000404065.3. NCBI lineage: Eukaryota > Viridiplantae > Streptophyta > Pinopsida > Pinales > Pinaceae > Pinus > Pinus taeda. The sequence continues at coordinate 192,370 of APFE031223715.1, forward strand.
TAAAATTATCAAGCCTAGCTGCAATGTGGTCGAATCCTATGCGTTTAATATTCCAAGTATAGATAAATTTTGGGGACTTGACATCAAATAGGTTGAGGTTGAGAATTAGGTCCTCCATATTCTCCTAGAAGGCATCCCTTACGATTGAGCCTCCCCTTTTCTCATTTTTACCCACTGTGATATTAAAATCACGCCCCAATATAAAGTTGCAACCATAATTATTACTTTTTAATTATGTCAAGGATTTCCAACAATCTTGTTTTTCTCTAAAATGAACAAGCATATATACATTGATCGCAGTGAAGTTCTATTGCATCTCTAAAATTTTAAATGTAGTTGAAATCTAGTGGGTGGTTTTTATAGAGCTTACCAGTTGCAATTTTGTTGGATTTCATATTGTGTAGAGGCATCTCAAAGCACCTCTCTAGTTTTTTGCTATCGTATTGTTACAATCCCAAATTTTGGAGTGGAGTGAGTAGAGTTTCGTCTCACCCAACTTCGTATGTTGGAGGAGAGTGACAATTGGTCTTTCATTTTGTATTAGTGATTTCACTTTTGATATTATTTTCCCATATCCTAGTCCCCTACAATTCTAGGAGATTATATTCATTATTTACTCTTTGAGTTTTTCGCCCCTTTAACAGATCCCGCTATACTTCCTTTTTTTCCTCCTTTGTTCCCCAAGTGCACTAACTAGAGAGGTATAGTGTGTTGGAATACCAAATCTTTGTCTTTTAATATTTTTTCCTACCTTATTTCTTTGTTTGAATTCCTTCCTAATATTTTGACCTTTCTGTCAATATCCTTGACTCTTGTGCCTTCGTATTTCTGGTCTGGTGATCTCACTGGTATTACTATTCCCAGTTATCCCTTGGAGGATAAGAATCCTTCATGTTCCTTCTCTTCATATGTGGTGTCTTCTGAGTTGCTGGATGTTTTTGGACTTGAAGTAATTTCTTTTTTCTTTTTCGAAGCCGAGGAGAAAATGGTAGCCTCAGGAGCATTGAGGCCAAGGTTGTTTTTTTTTGGGGGGAAGAGATTTCATCCTCATAAACTGAAGTCAAAATTGCAAACCTATTTTATTCTTTGTCATTACCACCATCTAGAGTGGGTGCACCCAAAGGAGGGGTGGGAGCACTCTAGCTTGGACTTGCATTCTTGGGGGTGTTCTTTGAATTTGTTACTAGTCCACTATTCTGATTTGAGTTCCCCTTTTTTAGTTTTACTTGTTGACATTTCTCATTTTCTTCTCCTTGTTTATCTTCCAGTATGTCTTGTTTAATTGGGAAGCTTTTGGAAAAGTGACCATATTCATGACAAAGTTTACATTTTAATGGAAGTTGTTCATAGTCTACTTCATGAACATGAGTCCAGTGATATCTACATAGATTTACTGCAGTTGGGAGACCTTTTTCTAGGTTAAATTCCACACAAATCCTTGCATAGGAGAATAGACCATCCTTTGATTCAGAACAATCTATATACTTTCCTAGGGAGTTTCCTATCAGTCTAAAGGTTGAATCATTCCAGCAGTGAAGAGCTGGGTAGGGAAATTTCACCCTGACTGGGACTGAAGAGGGAACATCACATTTCGAGTTAAATCTTGGACTCCATCGATCCAAATACATCCCTTACCAAAGAATGACGCAATAACCTGATCCTATGAGAAGCTTCCAGGTCTTCTAAATCCAGGTTCGAACCATTCGTGGATATGGCCAGAGGCCCATGAACTAGCCAATAAGTCCCTGATCTACAAGATGCAAAACCTAAGAGCAAGCTTGAGGGGACAAAATCTCAATCTTAGGGATTTCATCCGCCTTTTTCATGAAACGTGTGAGGACCTATTTCTAAAAATTTGGGGCCACAACCAACATGGAGTTGAATGTTGCAATGTCCACCTCTAGAGAGCCCTCCTAGGCTGGCACAACCATCAGGGTTGTCCAGCCAGCCAAAATCTAACTCGCCAAGAATGTGATTCCGAAGTAGAGGGGAGAAATGAAGGAAGGGGGAGGGAGGAGAAAGGCCCTTAGCAGGAGACCAAGAGCGCAGAGTCAAGTGAAACCAATGAACTCATTAGCCATTTGCATGCAAGAAATCAGAGAGTACCTTAAAAAAGGTCCATCATTTTATTGCATAATTAAAAAAACAAGGCTGAAATATAACAATTTTTATAATGTGTCCATAAAAGGGAATTTTGTAGAATGGTTAATTTATTATATAGTTTTAAATGGTTATTGTAAGTTTTTGGGCTCATTATTGGTCTAAAGTGGAATCCAGAAGAAGCATGGTTATTATGGCTTAGAGTTGGATGCATATAAAGGAATGGAATTTTTTTTAGGGTTTATGAGTAAGTTTCAATGGTTTTGGAAATATGGAAATAACTAATTCCAAGGAGTTTTTGTGACCAAGTTAATGAACTAGTTGAAGCAAAGTATGGACAAATGTATGAAAACTAGTAAAAGTGATTGATATAGTCATTTGTGATATTGTTTATAGTGGCAATGATTGTAGTGATAGTGATTACAGGTTGTGACAATAATGATAGCTACAATGATTGTAGCTTGTGGTTGAATATTATGACTTATGATTTAGTGATTAACAACTATAGATGATGACAATAGATCCAGTTTGAAAATGATATGAAATAGAGGTCCATAGAGTTTAAAGAAGGAAGTGGGTGCCTTCATTAAGGTTGGATCTTAGAGTAGGTCAAACCTTTCTCATCATCAAGGTTGGTGCATTAATATTGGAGCCTATATCAGGTTGGAGCTTGCTCATCATTGAGGTTGGTGCCTCAATTAGGTTGTAGCCTACAATGAGTAGTTGTTTGCATACATTGGAGGTTATTCCCTCAAACAGCTTGCACATCTTGGGGGGCAATCCCTCTAATGGGGTAGAGCCTGCAAATATATGTAATGAATTGAAGCATATGAAGAAGAATAATTTGTGGTTTTATCTTGTATGGGTTTCCATGTAAAATATTGTGTCTCTTTGTGATGTATTAGATTCTTGATGTGTTATTAATATCATGGTAGTCTTATATTGCAATATTTTATATTTTGATATGTTGCTTATGGTTGTGGTGCATTACAACGTGATTGTTTGATTATGAAAAGTTATGATATGGTAAAATTTCTCACACTGATTCACCCCCCCAATATTGTGATATTTGGTCCAACATATATCCCCATAAAGGAAATATTCCACTACTTTTTTTGTGGCCTTTAAGAGTTCTATGGCCACCACTCATTTAGTGATGTATTTAATGTAGATGAGGATGTAGGATTTTTGTCTAGATGGAGGGTGAATGGGCCCCAAAAGTGTAAGGCCTATTTCTTAAAATATTCCACCACAAGATGAATTTTAAGAGACAATTTATTTGATTAGACAGGGAAACTTGTACTTTGATAGATATCACAACTCTTCACGTATTATCAAGAGTATCAATAGATGGTGGGAAAATAGTACAACAAATGGATTATATTTTATGTAGTCCTTATGTGCACCACATGGTTCATCATGAAAAATATTAAATATATCATGGATATCATCTTCTCTAACACATTGTCAATTATAAGGTTTATTTTGGTGAAGAAGAGATAACATTTAGTCCAAGAATACATATTGATTTGCTTTGTGATTTTCTATTGTTTTTTTGGTGAGAGGTGTGCTAGGATATCTAATGTAACCAAGTAGTTATCAATATTTGAGAACTATGTGTTATAGGCTATTTTGTCTCATTTGATCAATCAGAATCCTAATGGGATCATTCACATCCTTATCCTCCTTTATATCATCATTGCACAAATCCCTATGCACGACTATCTCATTCCCCAAAATTTATGGCATGAACTGCATCATGTGAGCTAGTTTTAGGGCCAATGCGCCCTGGCCTCTTGCTAGACAGCATTCACCTACATATTACTCCATTGTGACCTGTGTTGATCACTTACAGGTTGCCCTCTTTTCACCTGTGTTGGTTCTTGAAAGTCTGGAAAAAGAGAGAGAATCTCGAAGCCTCCATTTCTAGAAGCTTCCAAGATCTATTGTAACCATTTACCTCATATAAAAATCTCAAATATTATCCTATCCTAACTTGGGGTTTCCATCCCTTGTCCTTAGATATCATCCTCCCATCAAGAGTGGATCTCAATCCCAATATTGGTAAAAGGATAAGAACTCCCAACTTACCTCACTCCTCTATATATTTATTTCCTTCCATATGCAAGGGTTGGAATTTGGAGAGTGATTCTACCATTATGTTGTTGTGAAGGGAGTTAGGTTTTCATGTATTTGGGGTGATTGGAGCTACACTTTGTGACAAAGGAAGGAAAAGTAAACAATTTGGAGGAGTTCTTCTACAAGATCGACACCTAGTTATGGTTGTAACTCACTCCATTATATCAATACAAAGAGTTCTCTTGTTTTCCTATATGTGATGTCATTATTTCATGTATTTAAATACCATGTTGATCTGTTGAATGAAGTAGATAGATGATATTACATAGATCTCGTAGTTTCTCGGCTTGTGTTGTCTGGTTGTGCATGTTCTAATTTTGGCAGATGGAGCTAGGATTGGAGCATTCAAGCCAAAGAAGGAGTGAAACATATGATAGATTCCAAGTATGTTTCTTCCCCTCATCTACTTAATTTAAGGAAAACATTGGGTCCTTTGTCATTCTATTGTTCTAGGTTAGCAACCAAACCTAGGGGAGATTTTTCTATTTGTGGTCATAAATCTCGCATAAAAAATGGCCACTCAATTGGGAAACGTTGTATCTCCTTGCTGGTTCCTTTTTACATTGTGTTTTATTGACCTCTTTCATGACCTTTACCACTTTAATCAACCAAGAATAGACCTTGGAAGTTATTGCATTGAGTCTTGTTTGCAATTTTTGTGTTGGAATCCTCTTTCCCAGGACTAACGCACCCTCTGGTCTACTGACAGAGCATTGCAACCCACATGGACCTTCTTTTCTCCTATGTTGCACCCCGCCTTTGCCTTCTCCATGCCTACATTGCAAAGCACTAGTGCCTCTTCTGCACCTGCATTGATCCCTGTTTTTGCAAGGAAATTTCCTTTGTTTGCTCAGCGTTTCTTTGATCATCCTACTTCCAGTGGACCTTCCTCGAGTCTTGAGTGTTGTGTGCTCTCTCTAAAGCCTCCATTTGGTTTTCATTTGTGTGTGATTTCCTTTGGTAAGAATTGGTTTCGATTTTTCTTTGTTCTTCTCATTAGGTCACTTGAAAACTTGTTTTGTTTGATCGTTAATCGCTTGGATGAATTGTTGTTCTAATCCTCATTTTGAAAAGTGAATTTGAATCAGTGATTAGACTTTACATCTTATTTTTCCTCGTTTTCGAAAATTAAGTGTGGTGAAAAGAAAAAAATTGCATTTGCATCTAGGGTTTTATGTGTGAAATTGGAATTCCCTAGTGTGATATTGTGTGTTTTTGCTTTCATTTTTGTAAAACAAATCCCCCAGTCAATCGCTGGGGGAGGGGTTGAATTGTGTATGATTATTAATCACCTTTGAGTGTCATCTCTTTTGATTTTTGAAATTTTTACCCAATTTCAATTTGATTCCTCTGTTCATGAAATCCTAGATTACGTTTGATTTCATTGGAATCCTCTTGTGTTTGTTTTGAAGAATGCTCTTGCATAGATCACATTTTCATAGTTAGAATTATATTTTTCACAGCTAGAAAGGAAGTTGTTCATAGATTACATTTGCATAGTTTTTAGGGGAATTGTGCATAGATTACATTGCATGGTTTGACATATTTTAATCCTTTGAATTGAATTCGAATAGTGAAATTGAATGATCTAGTTAGGAAGCTCTTGTTGGCTACATATTCGATTGTTTCATCATTGTTTTCACCTCTTCCTTAAACTAGATAGTTTTCATTGAAAAAAAAAGATTTTTTTCGTCATATTAGTTACATCATAGGTGTGTTAAGGTGACATCAAATTTTGAGCCTTGAAATAAAAATCTAATTCAAGATAAACTCTAAAATTCACCTTAATTAACGTAACGATCATTTGAAACTTAACAAAACACATATTTTTAGGCTAGAGATGTGTTCTGACATTGTTAAACATAGGAGTTGTTCTTGTTTTCAAGCGTTGCATCCTAGGGGTGAAATCTCATTCCACATTTCTGAATATATAGGATCGTACTCCACATACCATCGAGTATATTTGTGGCACTCCATGCACATAAAGTATATGGGAATGCTCTCATCAAACAGTTATACATTAGACAACACTACTATAGATTGCACTCCCAAGTAATGTCAAGTATATTTTGGTAGTCCCCTATAGGTTTCTATCCATCCATAGGTAACCAATTTAGCCACCTTGTATACCATGATACACCGAACATAGCATTCAAGGATATTTCCTCTGCGTACGTTATGCTTTAGTTTGCCAAGGTGTATATTGTAGCTCATGGTTCCTTGGTAAAAATTTATGCCTATTTACCCCTCTGTTTTGTTTGTGTATTTAATTTCTAAAATCAATTAATTGATTGCAAAACAACATCCTCCCAATGGAAAAACTCCTTAGGGGATCTTAGGTTGATACTAATGGCAATAGTTTTAGAGTCTGCCAATCAAGGGAACCCCTATGATGGGATCCTCGTATTTTTACTTCTTTTGGAATTATTGGTGCTCCTTAAATGACAACGTTTTCTCTTCCCGGATTTACCATTGGTTTGCCAGTTTGATTATTTATGACCCCTATCGTTCTGAATATCTAAACTTCTTCTCAACTAGTTTCTCCTCCACCTGAAAAACATCAACCTCATGTTGATCCAAAAGTTGAACCTTTTCCTTCTTCACCTATTTTTTCTTCATCCCTTTATTCCTTTTCGCTTGGTGAAAGTCTTGATTCTAGTAACTAGGAAGGCTAAGAAGAAGAAGAAAATGATGAAGAAGAAGCAAAATAAGTAGGGGGGAACCAAGCAACAATTATTGTGGATGCAACTAGTATGGAAAATTCTTCTAATCAGCCCCATAAAGTTAAATTCCCTTACATGTTATGTAAGGGTGACCACCTTCTTAGAAATTGTCCTGGTATTTCCAAGATATTAGAAGTGTGGTCCACAACTCACATCGGCCTTTTCGTTAGCTTCTGGAGATCATGTTGGTGACAAACCCTCAACTAGCGATAGTAAGGTCCATGGGAAAAATTGTAAAGTCAAATTCCATGTAATTTTTGTGAAGGGAATCATATTATTCAACTTTTTCCTTATATGGATGAAGCCTCAAAAGTGTTGGAAGACCTTACAGCTTCTTAGCCACGACTTCCAGTTGGTTACCAGAAGATTTCTCCCAATCGTCCATTAGTTGATGAAGTGATTGATCAAAATCCATCTCTAATCAGTCCCTCTCTCTGAACGTGAATCCCATGAGTTTTTTCTCAACCAACCATTGGTTAAGAAAATTGTTGACTTGATTCCACCTTTAGTTGATCATATATTTCCCATAGAGAGTGGACTTCATACTTCTCAGGTTCTTCTTGTTTCTTCAGATTCCAATGAACTAGGGGGAAATCCTCTCGTTCCCAAAACACAAGGGGATAGTTATCCCATTCTCACAAGACCCCCTCCAAGTAGCATGGCCACTTCGTTTGATTGGATTCGACTAGCAGGATATCATCTTCCTCCTTACATGCCCGTCCACATCATAGTACAAGCTTATAATGTGGTTGTATCTAGCACAATCATAAATGAATGTGCATCTGTTAGTATTTTGTCCTCAACTACTTGGCAAGATTTGGGTTCTTTGTAGCTTGTGCCTGTTACCTAGAACTTTTTGGCTTTTAAAAGAGGAACCAATCAACCATTAGGGATCCTTCCTAAGTTTCCTATTACTTTTTTTTTTTTTTTTGGGGGGGGGGGGGGGTGGGAATTGTATATGATGTGAGTTTTTTTTTTTTTTCACTTGCTGGTTCACGGATACCCTGGTTAGTGGGTAGCCGCTACGTCCAGGGGTTTAAATATCTGAGTGGACGCAACCCGAAGGGCATCAACACCCATCGGCCTATTTACTGACCTAACCCCAAGAGCTTTCAGGATTCGACCCTGTGACCTCCCATTGGCGAGGCACTTGATTTGACCGACTGAGCTAACTCTTGGGGCTATATTGATGTGATGGTAGTCCAAGGCCCTTTGGAATTTAACCTACTCCTTGGGCGTGACTATGTTTATGTCATGGGAGCTCTTGTTTCTTCACTCTTCCATGTGATGTGTTTCCTGCATGAAGGAAGAATCATGACCATTTAACAAGATTTCATTTAATTGGTCCTAATTTGGCTCCTAATCAACTAGCTTCCCTAAATGTTCCTTGTATGAAAGAGGTATCTTCCCTGCCATAGGCTAATTATGTGGCAACTTGTTCCATGATCACGTCTATTAATGATCTAGTAGGTGATGTAGCACATCATTTACTGGGGACATTGGAGTCTAATCTTTCCATTCGATCCCTTGATATATATCCCTTCCAGAGCGTTTTTCTCCCATATGATGAGGAACTCTTAAAAGTCATGGTCTCTCTGAGGCCATGATCAAGATCAAAGCAGATTTTCTTTTCTTGTGTCAAGCTCCTTAAAAAATGAAACAAGGTCCTTGAGAATAGTTCTTTTTCTTGTGTCAAGCTTGTTAAAAAATGAAACAAGTTATTATGAGGATAGTACTTTTACTATGTCAACCTCATTAGAAAATGAAATAGGTTCCTATGAGCAGAGTTATTTTCCTGTGTCAAGCTCGTTAAAAAATGAAACAAAACCCGTTTGAATTAGAGTCTTTGATTAGATTTCATAAATTCCCAGTCGAGTCTTTCACTTGATCTCGTAAATGAGCCTTCATTCCATCCATATGTTAGTACCTTGTAGTCTAATTAGGTGCATGATATGAAGCTTGGGGGGCATGTACCTCGAATTGAGTCATTATGTTGGGGGCATGTAAACTTATTTCAAGAATAGTTTTTCTTTGTTTCAGGCTTTTGTAAAAATGAAACCACTGTCAAGAATAGTTTCCCATGTTTCAATATTATGTAAAAATGAAACCATTTCAAGCATATCTTTTCTCTATTTCAAGCTTCGATAAAAATGAAAGCAATTTCAAGCATATTTTCCCATGTTTCAAGATTCTTTAAAAATGAAATCATTCCCATTTTATTCCTTGTGATTTCCATTTTTGTCAGCTTATTTCTTTCCAATGAGCCTTGGTTCTTTCATTCCATCCTCATCATCTGCTTGGCCAATCATACGCTTTCACTTGGTTGTTTTAACCTTTCCTGAATAACAACTACGTTGAGTGGTCTTCTTTGCCAACCTCTTGACCTTTGCGTGTTTTGAGTAGTTCCATCATGACTAGAACTAGTTTCTACCCTTTATACCACTTGTTCCTCCAGGAGGAGTCCTCTTTCATCTCTTTTTAGACTCCCAAAATATGAAAATATTGTCAAGCACTTGCCTTTTCGAACTCATAAAATTAAATGAAAAGAAGTCTACTGAGTATAAGTTTAACCTTTTCCATACTGAGATAGACTAACTATGAAAGAGGAATACCTTAGTCGAACACGGCTAAGAGGTTTTTTTTCGTATTGTTTTCTACCTTTTCATATCTAAGGGGCTACCTACGAAAAGGGACATATGGAGTTTTCTTTTTCGCCTCTTTTTCAAATCCTCTAAACATGAAAAATAAGTCGCGTTTTACCTTCATTGGACTCGTTAAAACATCAAACAGCAATGAACTCTTCATTCATGATGAGGCCGAACCACTCCTTCTTAGGGTTCGTTAAATATACTCTGAGGGATTCATCTAAAGGATGGACATACAGATCAAGCATATTTTATCCTCCTCAATATCATTAAAAAATAAAGAGGTACTAACAAATATGGTTGGGGAAATTGGGAAAACAGGGTACTCTTTTCTTAATGTTAGAAAGTCACTCTTAGACATGACACTCCTCCACTTCATCTATATGGTTTTTGGGTTGGGTAATCTTCTTGTCTTTCGGTTCATCATACCTTCATAGAACCTCCATTTCAGTTTTGGGTCAATTTTTCCAACTCCATTTTAGTGTCATTGGTGTTTTCAATACAATTCATTCAATTGATATTCGTTACAATACTCTTGCCTCATTCCATGTTTTCATTTCCTGATCTAGTTCAATATCAGCATCATTCTGATAATTTTGTCTCAATCATCATACCCATTTCATGTCATTGATGGGGGATACATCAAGGCCCTCCTGTGATGGGTCGTTTCCAGTCGACATCAACACATTATCTAGGAAGTTGACTTAGAAGCAACCCATTGATACCTTAGTGCTTTCATACATCAATGGAAATTTTCCTCACTATCAGCGATAGTTTTACATCATTGGCCTTCACCCTCTCACATCTATTAATGGCTTGCATCATCGGATAGTAATTAGATGGTGTATACCATGTTCGATCTCACCTCATTGGTTCACATGGTTAGACTTGTACATGGTTGGTCGTGTGGATGAGATAGAAGACCCCGATCCATTTCCTACCATTCGAGCTGTGATTTTAGGATTACATACCGAAATACCAATATCTTTCGAACATCGACAATATCGCTATGTATGATTGCTATGATCGTACTGACATTCATCCAGTCATGGGCCCACCAACAGTCATTAGTGAACATGTATTTTGATCATTATACATGTAATTTTAGCTTATGTGTTGAGTATGGGTGTGCCTCCCTCATCAAAAATATGTCATGATGTAATGTATTGTAATAGAATATGAAGCTTCTTGGTTGTTCTTGATCTCGACTTGTCACAAGGTAAAGCACTTCAGTCATCAGTCATCATCTCTGACTTTTCACTTTAGGGGGCACTCTATTATAAGGTGTTTTTTCTCATCTAATCAATCAGCCCCCTAATGGGATCATTCACATCATATTCCCCCTTTAAATCATAATTTCACAAAGCCCTATGAATGACTCTCTCATTCACCAGAATTTATGCCTTGAACTACATCATCTGAGCTAGTTTTAGGATCAACACGCCCTGGCCTCTTGCTAGATAGTGTTCACCTATAGGTTTATTCACTGTGGCCTACGTTGATCACCTACAGGTTTCCATCTTTGTACCTGTGTTGGTTCTATAAAATTGGGAAAAAGAGAGAGAATCCAGAAGCCTCCATTTCCAAAAGCCTCCAGGATCTACTATAACCATTTACCTCAAATAAAACTCTCGAATCATATCCTATCTTACCTTGGAGTTTCCATCCCTTATCCTTATATCTCATCCTCCCGTCAAGAGTGGATCTCAATCCCAAGATTAGTAAAATGATAATAACTCCCAACTTACCTCACTCCTCTATATATTTATTGCCTTCCATATGCAAGGGGTTGGATTTTGGAGAGCGATTCTACCCTTATGATGATGTGAAGAGAGTTAGGTTTTCATGCATTTGGGGTGATTGGAGGTACACTTTGTGACAAAGGAAGGACACATCAACAACTTGGAGGAGTTCTTCTACAAAATCGACACCTATTTATGGATGTAACTCACTCCATTTATATCAATACAAAGGGTTATCTTGTTTTCCTATATGTGATGTCATTATTTCATGTATTTCAATACCATACTGATCTGTTGCTTGAAGTAGATAGATGATGCTACATAGATCTCGTAGTTTCTTGGCTTATGTTGTTTGGTTGTGTAGGTTCTAATTTTGGCAACTAGAGCTAGGATTGGAGCATTCAATCCAAAGGAGTGAAACATACGACAAATTCCAAGCAGGTTTATTCCCCTCATCTACTTACTTTAAGGAAAACATTGGGTCCTATGTCATTCTGTTGTTATAGGTTAGCCACCAAACCTAGGGGAGATATTTCTGTCCGCAATCATAAATCCCACATAACACCATGGAATGTTGATAGATAATGCAAAGGTATCACTCATAGGAAGTGCATATCCATCATTGATTAGTCTGAAGAGCAAGTCAATAACGAAATTATCTCTTCTAAGTTTATCAAGGATACTTATGTTTAACTCCTATAGTAGCAAAACTAACAAAAACCATCTAGTCACCCTATCATTCTTGACTGATTTATTCATTAAATAACATACAACATATTGATTAATGTGCAATATTATAGGTTAGGATGATATATAGTGATTAAACTTATTTATATAATAAATAACATGATAATTATTTTTTAGTTACCGTGTATTTTGAATTTTGTGGGATTAAAATTCCTATTGATAAAATTAGATGGAATATCGAATTTTCTCTTCTCATTGTCTAAGTACCACTCCAATAGTAGTTTTGGAGGAATCAATAGATATGTAGAATTGTAAGGACCAATTTAGACCTCTTAAAACAAGTGTTGTTATAATTTTTCCTCGTTTTGTGACTTTGGAGCTAAGAGTTTAGTTATTACCTCAATTTTTTCTATATTTACCTAAATACCTATAGAGGAAATATGATGACCCAAGAAAATACCTTTTGTTAGTAGCATGACATATGTTTCACGAATAGAAGTTACATTTGCTTCCTTATATGTTCTAAGTAGCTTATATTATCTTATGTATCCCCAAACCTCATAAATTCGTCCATGTCGACTTATACACAATCATGAATTAGGTTTGAAAATGTACAAAGGACTTCCCATTGAAAGGTTATTGATATATATAATCAAATTTAAGACAGAGAATGAAAAGATACAAGACTTGACTCAGAATTCCTTTATTGAAGACTATTGGGCATGGAATCCCCCCCCAAGGCATGATTTGGGTCTTAAAGCCCAAGTTTTGACCAAGTCCATTGTAAAGACTCCACGATTTGTGGGCACGGAGTGCAAAGTCATAATAGAGTCGCAGGATTGTCTGCCCTTATTTTTGTAATGTAATGTCAGTTTGAAAGATCTATCCATGGTCCATGGACCATGGGATTGTATAAATAGAGCAAGGGTCTAAGTGTATAAAAAAATTAAGTTAATCTGATAGAAGCATGTGAGTCTAAGAAATTGACTGAATCGAAGTGTAAATTGTGTCTTTGGGTCGTAGAGTAGGAGAAGGCTCTATAGCTGAGTGCACAGATGCCTAGTAGTCCACAACTGAGTGTGCGGACCCCTGCAGCTGAGTGCGTAGGGCAGGTCGAGTCTGTAACCGTTGGAAGCATTAATAAAGAGAAGTTTTATCATATTTCTATGTATCTTTTCCTATTTTATGTATTATTGGTTATGAATTACAAGTTTATTGTTTATTTGTTGCGCGAACTCATATGAATGTGATGTATAAATAAATATAACATGAGGCATCCATTTACATGAAGATAACTAATCGGTGTAAGAAGATAAGTAAGATCTCGGGTGTGGATTAGGGGAATAGTCCAGAGCGCTACTCTAGCAGCGCAGAAGCCCCACAACCCCTGGTTAGGGCTACTCGAAGGCAAATATATTAGGACGCAAAGGCCAGGAAAGTGCGTGAGGTAACCTACACAAAGGGGCTAACATTTGGACCGAATCAACCCCTCAAACATCTCAAGGGTGCAAAAACCTGGTTCCAGCACCCCCCCATACTACTTCGGGTGAGACCTCATTCCACGCTCCATGGACGGTTGCCGAAAGGGCCAGTAGTACAGGGATTTTTTTGGCTAATTAACTTTGAACCTGGGTTAGGCCCCAACAAGCCAACAAATGATTTTGTTGCAAAGACCGGGATCTTCATAGAGATGTCTGATGTCATATCACTAGAATCCAACTAAGAAAGGAATAGAGGATTGGTTGGATAGGAAGATCCACAAGTTCACGACGTAGGAGAACAGGAATCCGAGACTATCAAAAGAAGAGTGGTTAGATTGCTACTTCACAGAGATCCACGAAATTTCCTTCGCATCTTTCCCTCCTGAGCTATACAAGTGGATCGTGAAGCTAGCAGATAGGTAAGGAAGGTGCAAGCTCGACAGATCTATTGTGTGGACACCAAAATTGGTGCACAGATTGGAAGCATCAGAGGATAAGATCGTGTGCATTATTGATCTCTGGCTTGATTTAATTATAGTAGGATTCATCACTGAGTTCACGATAGATACTTCAGTCAGCTATAGCGAGGTAGAATAATGCTTCCTTAAAGGACCACGAGGTAAGTATGTTAAGTCTTTGAACACTTGGATTAAAATGCTATTGTGTGAAAAGCGGGTTATGTGAATAAATTGATGTTTGGGGCTACGCAAAGTGGGAGAATTTACAGAAATGAAGGTAGGGTAGAACTGGAAACTAGCCCCTCGATTTCACCTCCACGAGGGGACGAGGAAGAGCTCACAAAGGTCTCACCAAGAAGGGCAATCAATTTGATAAGATAGAGGATTTTGCGCATACCACCCCCACCCACACCACCGCCAGTTTCACCATCTTCACCCGCATCTTCGCCCATACCACCTCCACCACCATGGTGAGTCAATATGGCAAGCACAATAAAGTTGCGAGTATTCAAGGGAGTAGGAAATGAAGATCCATACTAGTTTTGGTTTGTGATAAAAGGTGTATGGGAAGTGTAGGGAGTTATGAATGACAATATAAATAAAGAAATGTTGTTCAGCACTCTGTAGGATTGCATGCTAACTTGGTACATTAAGCATTCCAATGACAATCTAAATGCGGGGATCGCGGATATCCAAACTACACTAAACAAAGAATTTAGTAGGCCGAAGTCATAGGAGCAGTCAATCATTGGGTTCAAGGAGATCACGATGCTACTAGGAAAGACCCCTTGGGAGTTGGATCAGAGACTGAAGTGCACAATTCGTGAAGCTAACTTGACGTTGACGGATAAACAATGTCGCGAATGGTTTGTAGCATCATTAACGCCGCATCTAAGGAACGCGATGTCACAACAGAGGTTAACAACTCAGGTCGAGGCCTTGGAGATCACAATGAGACTGCACGAGACCCTAATACAGGATCCCAACCTGGGATTTCAGCAAATTCATGTGCAACTGAAAAAATTGTTCCTTGAGATGCAGATTCTGAAACAAGATAGGACAGCTCACCCAGAAGTGCGCGACGAGGTGTGGTGCGTAAAGTGCAAGGGTTAGGCATGACAAGGACCATTGCCCAGTGTTCGCGAATTACCTCGTGGGAGGAGGACCAATGCCATTGAGACCGGAGGCACAAGCAACACCTAACGCAGCACCTGCATTGTGGTGCACGATTTGTCAAATAGGAGGAAAGCATGCTACGGACAACTGCCATATGTTGCAGAAGTACACGCAGAATTCACAACAATTGTTCTATAATTTCTATAGATTAGTGGGACATGATGAGCGCACTTGTAGAAGTTATGAGCTGATGATGGATAGGACTCCTACCTTCAGGGTTGAAGCCGAAATGTGGCCCCTTGATCAAAACACAAGGATGGCGTGAACTGGATTTCAGGGGCACGGACAAGGACGAGGTGGAGGAGGACTTGGAAGAGGTCACAGACAGTTGATATGTTACAATTGTGGAGGGTCAGGACATTATGCCCACGATTATATGAATCCAACATGCCCATCATGCTTGTATCGTACATTGTTTGGTCATGAGATGGAGGATTATCCCACACTAATAGCAAGGTTGCACAATAAAGGAGCACTCCAACCTTCCCCAACTCAGAACCTACAAATGATGAGGTTTGAGTTGCACGAGGAAGACCCTAATGTGAATATTGTGCTCTAAAGTGGAATTATGACAGGGGATGACAAAGGCAAGAAACCTGAAGATAGTACTTGGGTTCGCAAGGATCCGATGAAAGAACCAGAGTTTGATTTAGAGCGCATTAAGGAAACCTTCATGGAAGCTAGGAAGAGCTTCGTTGATGCCTCCACTTCAAGAAGCAAAGATAGACCGGAGCTGGAAATGGACCCATTGATGCTCACAACGTTCCTGGAAACATGCATGAAGTTGTTGTGTGATAGCAAGGTTGTAAAGGGACTGCAGGAACTTATAAATAGATGTGCAGGGATCGTGCTAGGAGAACCGCATGTATTCTGGAAGATCAGAAAGCGCGTGATGAGGACGAGAAGGGAGATGAGATTGATCGCGTAGATTGGAGAATATGAGAGGGACCAAGTGATTATGGACCTAGGATCAGACGTGAACGTTTTGCTGAAGCAAACATGGGAGCACATAGGAAGGCCTATGCTACAATGGTCTCCTATCCAGCTACGAATGGGGAACCAAGAAAAGATCCTACCTATGGGAATATTGCAGGGAATCACAGTGGATATTAAAGGAGAAAGCACACTAGCGGATTTCGAAGTGATAGAGATTGTTGATGATAGCAACCCCTACCCTGTGTTATTAGGAATAGAT
Source organism: Pinus taeda (assembly GCA_000404065.3). Classification (NCBI taxonomy): domain Eukaryota; kingdom Viridiplantae; phylum Streptophyta; class Pinopsida; order Pinales; family Pinaceae; genus Pinus; species Pinus taeda. The sequence continues at coordinate 208,716 of APFE031223715.1, forward strand.
TGGGCCACTGACATGAATGGGGTGATAAATCTGAAGAAGTGCAAGATGATTTTTGAGAAAAAAATCTCTACGTATAGTTGTACCTTTGGACCCTGCATAAGGATCGCACTACACAGAGCCAATGCACGACTATGAAAGCAACAACTACTTGGAAAAAATCTACAAAATAACTGTGTGAGAGAAAGACTGGGTAAATCAAACTGCAGATGGACGAATCTCATGGGAGCGTGAAATCTCCTGCACATCAGATTCTGATGAGGAGATAGAATGATGGCAGAACCAGTTACACAAGGTAACCATGCTGAATTGTAACATGATGACGAGATCGTTGCACTGCGTATCAACGGAGGTAAGGGATCTACCTATTTATGATGTGTTAAGCGAGGTAGATGACTTCATGAACAAATTTGAAAGAGAGGTTTCGAACGATAACATTTTGAAGCTTTGAAATGGGTACTATCCACTACCCCCGCGAGGTGGTGGGGTATGCACCAAGGAAGCTTTGAGGGTTGGCGCAAATCTAGGAGGATGATGCACATATGGTTTGTGAACCCTCATACGTGACTAACAAACAAGTATGATGGACAGGATGATCTGCTCGTACACCTCGCCAAGTGGACAAAGGTCTATGGGGAAGAGCTGTAGCCTGAGTGGGTGCACCTGTTCTGTTATACCCTAGAGGTTATACCCATGAACTAGTATATAGAGATGGAGCTCCGCCATGGAACAAGTGAATGGGATATCTTGCGCAAAGGGTTCCTATTAACCTTCACATTTGAGGATCATTGGTGGGATACTGTTGATGATACGATACAAGCGATAAAAACAAAAATCTTTAAAATAACCCAGGAGCCAATAGAAGTAATCCAGCCTGAATGGGCGACCCAACTGAGCTGCACACTGGAGTGTTACAAAATGAATATTGAAGAATATGACGGAGATCCACGAAAAGTTAACATTCCAAAAACTGAAGGCTATCATGAGGTTCAAGGGCCATTAATTGAAGACCCTGACATAACCGCGCTAGTAAAGACAAAGCAGGTGAACATTGGTACAGAAGTCAAACCTAAGTATGCAACGCTCGGTGACTACTGGGATGACGGGATGGTGGATAAGGTCAATGAGTTACTATGCGAGTATCATCCCGATTTAAACTGGAACATAAAAAATTACAGAGGTAACCATAAACACAAAGATGCTACGGAAATAATACTTCATTTCATTAATATCAAATACTGAAATATTCTTACAAAAAAAAATGGAAATAAACCAGCTAGGGCAATGGTAGCATATCTCTGAGAATGTGGTGGCTACATGCCTCTGAACTATGTTAAAATGAAGCTCGGAGGCCTATTTATTTTTGAGAAACAATGAAAAACTAAACATCTAAAAACCGAACCCTAGAAGATGAAACGCCAAACTGTGGGACCCGTTTGGGTAAATTGGTACATCAACTTCCTGGGGTAGTAACTTTGGCATACGATCTCCATTTGACGCGCACAATATCTTGTTAGAAATATCTATCCGATAAATACAACTTTGGGCCAATGTTGCTCCCAGTTTTCCCAAAAACTGTCGTTTAGGGCCTCAAAACGGCTCTGGAAGTTCAAGACCCAAAAAACTGCTAAAAGTAGTAAATTGTGATACAATTAAGGAAACTGAAAAGTTGAAAGAAACAAAGGTGGGGGTCTAAGTGGACTTGGGGGGTGGCCACCAATATCCTTCTAGATCATTCCTCCCCCCTTAGGAAGCAATGGTCCCCATTTCGTTGAGTACCTCCATGAGATGAGGAAATTTCTGCTGAACTTGGTCTCTGGTGAGCCACTTGCCCTGGTGAAGGAGTTGGCCTATGTTGAAAACTCGATACAGTTGGATATTCTGCTGACAAGTGTGCTTAATCTGTGTGTCCATGATCCAATCAGTTGCAGCTTTTTCCATGCGATCTGGATTTAACTCTGTGGGTGTGAGCGGTTCTGCAATGTTGGATGTGTCTAGTAGTGGTGGAAAGTATGGCCGAAGGCAGTCCACATTGAACACTGGGTGTAGGCCAAGGAATGGGGGAGTGCTGAGCTCAAATGCATTGTCTCCCACAACCTTGGTAATGGTGCAAGGACCATATAGGAGTGGTCTGAGTTTCCGATAGGCTCCAGTAAGGCATTCCTTTTGCAAATGCAACCAGACTTTGTTGCCCATCTAAAACTTGTGTTGCACCCGATGTTGATCATGTCACTGCTTGTACTTGGAATTTTATTTCTCCATAATTTCTTGGACCAGCAGGCGAATATGTTGGATGTTCTCAATGAAGCTATTTGCTTTATCTGTTTTGGACTGGACATGAGCCGAATTTGCATGAGTAGCTGCAAATCACATGGCCACATCAATGGGACATAATGGTTGGAATCCCAAGCCCACCTGAAAAGGGCTATGGCCAGTCAAGTTGTGGAGAGCACAGTTGTAGTTCTGCTAAACATAGTGGAGGCTCTCGTCCCATGTGCATGGATGCTTTGAGTTGTACATTCGCATAATGTGTACAATACTCATGTTCACAACCTCTGTATGGCCATCGGTTTTAGGATGGAAGGTTGTGGATTTAGCGAGTTTGGTGTCCAGCATCAACCAGACACTGGACCAAAATGTACTGAGGAACCTGTTGTCCCAATCTGAGATGATAGACTGTGGGATCCCAAAGTGTACCCACACTCGGTCAAGGAAGAGTTTAGCGGTGGCTTCTGCTGTGATATTCTTCTTGCAGGCCACCATAATGGCCATCTTCGAGAACCTGTCGAGTACCACAAAAACATAGTCATTTCCATGCTTAGTGGAAGGAAGGCCTGACATGTAATCCATTGAGATGGATTCCCAAGGTCAACTCGGGGTAGGCAGGGGGGGTCTAAAGGCCTTGCTTCTTGATGGTCGGTTTGGAAATTGAGCAGGCAGTGCATGATCTGATGTACTTCCCAACATCCTGTTGAAGATTTGGCCAGTAGAAATACTTTTGCAGTATTGCCACCATTTTCTCAACCCCAAAATGCCCAACAGCCCGACTGTAGTGTGCTTCCCAAATCATCTTGGCACACTCACTTAAAGGAACACAAAGGTGACCTAGGTGGCATAATAGGGCATCCTAGAGGTGAAAATCTAGAACATGCTGACCCTCTAAGAGTGTTTGGTGTGGTCGAATTATGGGTCGCTTTTGTAGAGAAGTGGCCAATTAGAAGTCTCGTGCTCACAAGAGTTGAGCATGATGGTTAATGCCATGATCGATGGTCAACTGAGGCAATCTGCAACATTATTGGTGTTTCCCTTCTTATACTTGATATTCAAATGGAACTATTGCAGGTATGTGGACCACTTCTGATGGAGATCATTTTGCAATTTATCTTGGGTCTATTTGAACTGCAGGGGTCGGTGGTCTTTGTGGATGACCGTTTCCTTCCCCAAAATGTAATGCTTCCATTGTTAGTAGGCCTGCATAATGGAATACATCTCTTTGTCTTAAGTGGGATACTTCTGGGTTGTGTCTGAAAGTTTCTCACTATGATATGCCATTGGATGCCTGTGTTGAGTAAGGATTGCCCCTATAGCATAGTCAAAGGCATTTGTCTCGACCTCAAATGGTTGTTGCAAGTCTGGTAATGCGACTGGTGCCGAGAAGAGGCAATCTTTCAACTCTGTGAATGCCTTCTGTTCAGATTCAAACCAAAAGAATTTTTATTTTTCTCCTCCCTTGGTGACTTGAATCAAGGGCCAAGTGATATGAGAAAATCCCAACACGAACCTACGGTAGAAGTTAGCAAGACCTATAAAGCTACGGAGCTCTTTCAGAGTGGTTGGATATGGCCAATCCCGAATGACCTAGATCTTGGTTGGATCCACATGCACCCCCTATTCATCAATAATGTATCTTAGATACTGAACCTGGGTCATGCCAAAAGTGCATTTCTCCAAATTGGCACATAACTTGTGTTGCCGCAATGTTTGGAGAACCTGTCGGATGTGGTGGAGGTGCTCTTCCAAACTCTGGCTAAAGATCAGGATTTCATCCAAGTATACCACTACAAATGTGTTGGTGAATGGCCGAAAGATGTCATCCATTAGCTTCATGAAGGTTGCAGGAGCATTCGTCAATCTGAAAGGCATAACCAACCATTTGAAAAGGTCATCCTTGGCTTTGAAGGCAATCTTCCACGCATCAGAGGGTTCGATTGGTACCTGATGATATCCTAACTTCAAATTGATCTTGCTGAAATATTTTCCCCCCTTCAGTTGGTCTAGGAGGTCATCAATCCATTAGTTCGGGTACCTATTACGGACAGTGATATTGTTCAGCACCCGATAGTCAATACAAAGTCTCCAAGTCCCATCCTTCTTTTGTACAAACATGATCAGGCTCCCACAGGGTGATGAACTCGAACGGATGTGACCTTTCTACAACAGCTCCCGAATTTGCCTCTTGATTTCATCGTTCTCCTATAGGGAGCGCCGATAGATTGGCCCATTGGGCAGTGGTGCACCTGGGGTTAGATCAATGGGGTGCTTGACCTGACAGTGTAGAGGAACCCTTGTAGGGGGGTTAAGATGTCTCTGTACTCTTTCACGACCTTGTCCATCTGTAGTTTTTGTGTGGAGGGGCCTTGTTTGGAGGTCGTGGCCACCATCTTCTTCTTTCCTTGAGGGCGTATCATCATGAAATAAAATTTCCCGGTTTTGGAAATGAGCTTACTGCATTGTTTTGTAGTAACCAAAGAGATGGCGGTAGGCGGTGCTACCTCTGGTATCCTGTACAACTTATTTCCCAAAGTAACAATAACAACACAGGGCCTTAATTCATACACAACATGTCGCTTCCACAAGTATGGTTGTCCTAGTAATACATCACAAACTTCAAGGGGAGAAATGTTACACAATACCTCATCCGTGAAGGGCTTGATGTTTTATGGAAGGTGATGCTGCCAGCTCACACGAAGATCCCATCCTTGGTGAAGCCACCCGATGGTGTACAGTTGTGGATGTGTTGTGGTCAGTAAGCCCAGCAGCTTCATGACCTATACTGAAATGAGGTTCTTTTGGCTCCCGTTGTCAACAATAAACTATAGTGGAGAACCCTTTACCCACATCTGGGAGTGGAAGATATGCTCCTCCTCCTCTAGATCTCCAAGTTCCTCCTTCTGGATCTTCGTGGAGGAGAATTTGGCATTGGGCTCCGCATCGATAATCTACTTCCCTTTGTCATTCCCCTTGTTGGGTTCTGACTTAAAGTTTGAAGTTGCATTTGATTCTGAAACCTTTAGCTCAGCCGCTAATGACTGCTTGGCCCGACACTCACTTGTGTTGTGAGTGGAGCTCTTATGGAACTCACACCACTTTCCCGTGTCCTTTTTCGGCATCGCGGTGCTATTCTTTGCTTGCAGCTTTGGTGGGTTGTCTTGGGCCGCCCTGTCTTGGCTTTGTCCTTTGTTCTGCGGTTTGGGGGCACCTTTCCCTTGCTTCGAATTCGCAAATCCAAAGTCTCGCTTCTTCTGTTTAAACTTTTGCTCGACCCTGACAACATATCGATATGCAGTGCCGAGCGAGGAGATGTTCAGGAATTTTATTTCTTCCTGGATGTACTTGTGCAGGCAGCCACAACATTTGAGTACCAAATGTTGCTCTGAATCCTTAATACCCAACTTTGTGTGGGTATGGAAAATATTGGTAAACTTCGGCACATCTTGGTCCCTTCCCTGTTGCAGCATGGCCACTTTATGTATTGATCCTCATAGCTTCCGATAGGGTAGTGCTCCTCAATGGCATCCTGGAGCAAATTCCAAGTGGGTGCGGCTGAAAATAGTGAGCCTTTACTTTCATCCTTCTGCTCGCAGTAGGTTTCCCACTAGTCCTTGACGTGAGGGGCTGCTTTGAGAAGAGCGAAAATAATCTTTCCCGACAGGAAAAATCATGAACAAAAAAATAACCCTCTAGTATATTTAACCATTTATCAATGGCATCTATTTCTATCTGACCCTCGAATATGGGGATTTCAAAATTAAATTGTACCTTAAACAGTGTGGCATTTCAAGAGTAGCTATTGGACATTGATGCGTTGCCCCTGGGTAGCCACTGAAGGATATGGGAAAAGTTGTCCATCATCGTGTTCCTTTGTCACTCGAGGGATTCTTCAAGCAAGATTTTGATAGGATCTCCTGCCCCCTCATCTTTCTTTTCATCCGCCATGGGAAGCCATCAGGATTTACGATGCTAGTCTTGCAAAGGTTCAACTAGTTCAAGCCCTAACTCCTTATATCTCGACCTCGTTGGGGGCAAGCAAAGAAAAATAGAGAAAAAAACAAACCGCTCGGATACCACTGATCCAAATTTAAATAGGAATGCAACAAAATATAGAGATAACCATAAACACAAAGATGCAATGGAAATATTACTTCATTTCATTAATGTCAAATACTAAAATATGCTTACAAACAGAAATGGAATAAACCAGCTAGGGCGATGGTAGCTTATCTCTGAGAAGAGATGTGGCAGCTACATGCCTCTGAACTGTATTACAATGAGGCTCGAAGGCCTATTTATTGTTGAGAAACAATGGAAAATCCTAAGCATCCAAAATCCTAACCCTAGAAGATGAAACACCAAACTGTGGGCCCCATTTGGGTAAATTGGTACATCAACTTCCCGGGGTCGTAACTTTGGCATATGATCTCTGTTTGATGCACACAATATCTTGTTAGAAAGATCTATCCAAGAACTACAACTATGGGAAGAGGAACATCGATCCATGGACCCATGTTTCTCCAAGTTTTCCCAAAAAACGTTGTTTAGGGCCTCAAAATGGCTCCGGAAGTACAAGACCTGAAAAACTGCTAAAAATAGTAAAATGTTATACAATTAAGGAAATTGAAAAGATGAAAGAAACAAAGGTGGGAGTCCAAGTGGACTTGGCGGGTGGCCACCAATATTCTCCTCGATTAGAGTACCATGACTTATTTCGAACCAAGATCATGGATTTAAAGGGAATCATTGGTGATTTAGGGATGATGAAGATCACCTTAAAAACCGATGTGAAGCTAGTTAAGCAGAGGCCTTACTTCTTGAATTCGAAGTACAAGGAAAAGGTCCACTTAGAACTAGACAAAATTCTCGTAGCTGGAATCATTGAGCCAGTGGAAGAGTCTGACTGGGTAAGCCCTATGGTAGTGTAGGAAAAGAAGCAGAAGGGTGAGATAAGAATATGCGTGGACCTCAGATAGCTGAATGACGCATGTGTGCATGACCAATTCCCTACTCTGTTCAAGATGAAGTACTAGAAAATGTTGGAGGGTAGGAAGCATTTTCTTTCACTGACCGATTCTCAGGGTACCACTAGATCACAATTGCGCCAGAAGATAAGAGTAAGACAACCTTCATGACTGAATGGGGCTGCTTTCATTGCACCTTTATGCCGTTTGGATTAAAGAATGCGCCAGCCATCTTTTCAGGCATAGTTTTTGCAGCATTCAAAGAATATATCCACAAATTCCTGAAGGTTTATCTGGATGATTGGACTATGTTTGGATTGGTTAAGCACCATGTAACAAGCTTACGCTTGATGTTGGATACCTGTCGACAACACCAAATCGCGCTGAACATCAAGAAGTGTACGTTCCTCATTCCCTTTAGGAACCTGTTGGGACATGTAGTTTGCAAATAGGGAATGATAGTAGACCCCAGGAAGATTGCAGTGATTCTGAATTTGGAAGTGTTGTGAAGTGTCAAACAGTTGCACGCTACCTTGGGATATACGAGGTATTACAGGAAGTTCATCAAAAGCTATGCCCAGATCACAGTACTGATGGAGAAACTATTGAAAAAGGATGTCACGTTCTGTTGGAATGATGATTGCATGAAGAGCCTGGATGTACTAAAAGATAAATTGGCCTCTTCATCAATCCTAGTATTCCCAAAATGGGATGTGGAGTTTCATGTCCATGTTGATGCGTCGCAAGTCACAAGTTTTCTAAAGTAGAAAAGAACTATTCCACAACTGAACGCGAGGGATTGGCTATGGTGTACGCGCTCCAAAAATATCGACACTATTTTCTAGGGGGACACTTCAAGATGTATACAGATCACTCCGCACTGAAATACTTGGTCAATAAACCTGTGTTGGGAGGGTGCATATGTAGGTGGCTCCTATTGTTCTAAGAATATGATTTTGATGTCGTTGTGAAACCTGGACGCTTGAATGCAGGACCAGATCACTTGTCGTGCATTGAGATGGGAGAGGAACCTACTAATTTGGAGGAAGGATTACCTGGTGCAAAACTCTTTGTTGTGTGCGTAGTGGATGGACACTTTGAAGATATAATCCACTTTTTGATGATGAGAACGATGTTGAAAGAATACTCCGTCTAGCAGAAGAAGGAACTGGTGGTGCGTGCGACAAATTTCTCTGTCATCGCAGGGCACCTATATAAGATGGGCAATGACGAGATACTGCGAAGGTATGTACCTGAATTCGAACAAAGTTAGATCCTCGCAGAAACACATGGGGGCGCTGCAGGAGGACACTATGCAGCGGGAGAGACCACGCAAAAGATTCTCCGTGCAAGGTTGTGGTGGCCAACCCTTCAACAAGATTCAAAAGAACACTCTAAGGCCTATGATGTATGTCAAAGAACGGGTAAACCATCGTGGAGAGATGAGATGCCTTTGAATCTACAAATGATGCTACAACCCTTTGAAAAGTGGGCGATCGACTTTGTAGGACCTATCGAACCTCAAGGAAAGACAGGCATGAGATACATTATCATCATGATAGAGTACTTGACTCATTGGGCAGAAGCGCAACCAGTAAAATATTGCACAACCACCATGGCTGCAAAGTTTCTGTTCGAACACGTATTGACTCGATTTGAATGTCCAAAGATCTTGTTGGGCGATCACGGTACACATTTCCTCAATGAAACAATCAGTGCGCTGACAGAAGAGTTTCAGGTGTATCATCAGAAAATCACATTGTATCACCCCCAAGCTAATGGGATGGTAGAAGCATTTAACAAAATAATGGAGACAACGCTGACCAAAGTATGCAATGCGTAGCAGAGTGATTAGGACCTGCGCGTAATTGCAGTAATATGGGCTTATAGGACAACGTACAAGAAACTGACGGGACAGACACCTTTCCAATTGGTCTATGGTGTAGAAGTTGTCATGTCAATGGAGTATATTGTGCCTAGTCTGCGCATAGCAACACTCACAGGGATGACGGACCGCAAAGCCCTGGAAGAGAGGCTTGTGCGATTGGAAGAACTTGAAGATGAATGGCTCCTGGCTAGCTTCCATCAATAGTTACAAAAGAAACATCAGAAGGCCTGGTACGATCGCCATATTAAGTTGCGCACCTTGAAGGTAAATAATTTAGTGCTACTATATGACTGTAAATTCCCAAGAAAGCTCAGAATGCATTGGTTGGGACCATATGTTGTTAAGGAGGTCATAGACAGAGGCATGGTGTGGCTGATAAAGCTAAATGGAGAACCTTTCCCAGGAAAAGTGAATGGTAGTTGATTGAATCCATACACGGGTGGTCCAGCTATTTGACTAGCCGACAAAAGCACAATCTTTGCGCTCCAAGTAGCTAGACGAAGGTTCAAGACTATAAATAGAGGTAGGGGACGCAGGAACAGATGCAGGGAAGCAGTTCCGACACCGTGGTCTCGAACAAACGGGTATAGGAGATTCAGCAAGCAACTGCTCAGTGCGATGCCGACCTTGCAGCGGTTTGAGCAAAGTTGGAGGGACTCCGCGTGAAGACTCGAGGGTTAGTCATGATGTTTGTGTTGGGGCCCTCTTGGGCGTGGAATCCCCCCAAGGCATGTTTTGAGACTTAAAGCCAAAGTTTTAACCAAGTCCATTATAAATAATCCATGATTTGTGGGCGCGGAGTGCGAAGTCATAATAGAGTCACAGGGTTGTCTGCCCTTGCTTTTGTAATGTCGGTTTGAAAGATCTACCCATGGTCCACAAACCATGGGATTGTATAAATAGAGTGAGGATCTAAGTGTAGAAAACAATTAAGTTAATCTGATAGAAGCATGATGAGTCTAAGGAAGTGACTGAATCGAAGTGTAAGTTGTGTCTTTGGATTATAGAATAGGAGAAGGCTCTGTAGCTAAGAGCGTAGAGGCCTAGTAGTCTGCAACTGAGTGCGCGGACCCTTGCAGCTGAGTGCGCAAGGCAGGTCGAGTCTCTAACTGTTGGAAGCATTAATAAAGAGAAGTTTTACCATATTTCTATGTATTTTTTCCTGTTTTATGTATTATTGGGTATGAATTGCAAATTTATTGTTTATTTGTTGCGAACTCATATGAATGTGTTATATAAATAAATATAACATAAGGCATCCATTTACATGAAGATAACTAACCAGTTTAAGAAGATAAGTAAGATCTAGGGTGTGGCTTAGGAGAATAGTGCAAAGCGCTACTCCAGTAGCGTGGAAGATCCACAACCCCTAGTTAGGGTTGTGCGAAGGAAAATACATCAGGACGTGAAGGCCAGGAAAGTGCGGGAGGTAACCTGCATGAAGGGGCTAACAGTTGGACCAAATCAACCCCTCAAACATCTCAAGGGTGCAGAAACCCGGTTCCAACACCCCCCCATACTACTTCGGGTGAGACCTCAGTTTGCGCTCCACAGACTATTGCCAAAAGGGCCAGTAATACAGGGATTTGCTTGGCTAATTAACTCCAAACCTGGGTCAAGCCCCAACAAGCCAACAAAGACCCCCCTTTTTTTAGGTTCAACCCTCTACGAAACCTTAAGAAAATAGGAAATCTAACTTTCCTCTCCTTTAATGATTGTAAACCTCTTTTTTGAGGCCAACATTGCATTTTTCTTATCGACAAATTTCCAATAATATAATTTTTATCAAATTATGAGCTCTAGACACAAAGTTGTGTCCCTCAAAATATTTCACTACCTAAACCACAAGAGCATATCGTACTATTCACATATAGTATTCCTACCCATGTGCCACCAAAACATAGTGCCATATCCACAATTTGAACACCTCATCATGCTCCTTTTTCAAAAAGGTTCCCAAGTTTTATAGCTTTCCTCTCCCAAAATTTTGTCAGGTCTTTTATTTCTATTGGGGAGGAGGTATCACAACCACCTTGCTATTGCTGATTACAAGTTTGTGGTTCAAAGGTAAAATTTTTGGGTAATATTTTTCTTGCCTGTTCCTAATTTGAAGCATGCATGTTCTCTAGAAAAGTATTTGTATTATTTTTTCTATGTTGAAACAAGAGATAATGCAAATTATTTGATGATAAGTGAAGAAAATGTATGATTTTAGCACCTCTATGGAAACGGCGGCAAAAAGTGATTGGATTTAGAATTGTAGTTATTAACTTTAATCATCAACCTGGGGTTTGCACAAACTTCAAAGGTGTTGTGAACTATATGTGAAAGCCACATTCTCTTTTCCTTATTCTGCAACTACCTATATTAATGATACTAGCTAATGAAGGGGAAAATTACACTCTAGGTCTTATGTGGATGGTTCAGGTAAAGGGAAATCTTATTAACAATTCATTTTTACTACTGGAAATCTCTCTAACTCCACAAGGGAAACCAACTAATTCCTGAAACAAGTCTACTCTATCAATTATAGTTATTTCAACTTGAAGAGTTTCAAATTGTTGCAAGTAAAAATAAGTGGTATTAATATTACCATATTGTAGAAAACATAATTCAAAATGGAACGAAAGAAAAAAAACTCATAACAATAATTTAAAGGAAGTTTGTGTAAATATTATTTTCCATTTTGTTCATCCTCATTTATTGATTTCATTAGTGGTGTTGTGGACAAAATTTTCATATGATTGTTGAGAAATATGTTTTAAAAATGAGTTTTGCACTATTCTACATGAACAATTGCAGAGCTATAGGAAACTTTCCCAATTAGTTAAAGGAAGTTGTAAACAAAGGTAAAATTCCTTTATGCGCATGAAAACTACTTGACTAGCCAAACACAAGCCATACCAACAAGATTTTCTCTCAAGAAAGTAGTTATATCATGTGAGTTATCATTGTACAAGAAAATGAATAAATGAAAATTTGGAAATTATGTAACAAAAAATAATAGGTAGATGATAAAATAGGAATGAGGGCTAAGAAAATAAAGTAAAAATGGTTTCTTATATTCCTTTAAGTGGGTCCTCCCCAAGGAACTAAAGAAACTAAGAGAATCACCAGCAATAAACTAAATTGAAAACTTTATTCATCAACATGACAAAATTAAATACATGCTTCCAAAGTTTGGAAATGTCCCAAGAGTGGAATCAACTTATACAACAAAAATGATCCAACTAGCTTTGAGGTTTGAGTACCCAATTTATACATGCAATAGGTAATTGAAAACTAGAGAGCATAAAATTTGCAACAAAGCCCTTTTAATTGAATGTAAGGGCTTGTAAAATTAAGTTACAATTTGTCACATAAATATACAAAATTCAACATAAACTTGTAACTTAATATGCATAAAAAAATAACTTAGTCAAGCATGAACATGAAGTATCAAGACATAGATGATAATGGAGTTCACCCCTCCACTATGCTATGTCTTCAGATTCACCTCCAAAGGTTGAATCACTTTATTGTCTTTCTTCAAAAGAGGTTGAATGTGTACAATGTTTTACAAAAAGTACTGAATCCCAAAATTTCCTTCTACTACCAAAGAGATTTCAAGGCCAACACATTGGGTACATTTCTTCAATACCTCAAAAAAAAACTCCTCTCAAGGCTCTCAAACAACACTTCTTCAGCAAGCCCTCCAACAAGACTCTCTCAAACAAGCTCTCTCAAGCAAACTCCCTCCCTCCAAAGAGTACATAAGAGAATTTACAACTTTTTTGAGATCCATAAACAAAGGAGAGAATATCTCCTTAGATCCACATTCCAAGGAGAAATAACTCTATTGATTCGTAAAAAAAGGATCTTATGAGATTCTTAAGGAGAAAATCTGTCAGATCCACATATCAAGGACCTCATCCACATTTTTATGGGAAACAATCCCATAAAAATCTCAGCTTCCAACTTGAGATTAAGAAATTGTTTGTGAGGTGAATTCCACAGATAATCAATTTCATTTTTAACAAAATTAAATAGGAGACACTTGAGCACTTTGACCATTTATGTTCATGAGATATATTAATCATGAAATTTATAAAATTTCACCTTTACAATATTTTGTGAACTTTTATTTGGCATAATAAACTATTGGAAAGATCCTCCTGGATCATACCTCCCGGCGAAGGAAGGCTTTTGGTCCTCAATAACATAAAGAAAATTGTAAATTCCTTCCTCGGTTTCAAGGAAATACTTAAAGCATGCCATGACAAGCTGCTCAGATAATGGTAAATGGCCTCAGTTCTCTGCATCTTAACATCCAAACGGACCCAACAACAATTATGAAGAACTCATCCATTTGACATATGGCTACCAACTTTGGTCGATATATTGGACACCAAAATTCTCAACCGCACACAATTTCTTCATTAACATGTTGGTCAGAATCCCCCAGACCTGAAGAGATTATGAGAATTCCATCCAAGAAAAGACCACAATCAAGTGGTGGAAATTGTGAAATTCCATGGTGGCATTCTGAAAATCAAAGAATGCTCCCTAAAGACCTTTATTTAACACGTTGTTACACTGGCCCAACTAGTCAATGCTCTCAGCTCAACTTTTACACTCCATGCAACGTAATAAAATCCACATGCGCCAAGGAATTGCCACCCTGGTTGTAATTTTTGTTGTCGAACAACAAGTGAAGGCCAAAGAGACCTTGACGAACGCACCCACCAGTCTACTATGGACAATATCGATTTCGATGGCCACGATGTACACAAACATAATTTCATGCTAGTTTTCTAAGCATCCAAGAGTGCTCCTTCGCTAGCATTGACCATCAATGCCATAAAAATTGGAAGCTACTGATAAATCTGGCAGCAACGATAACAACAGCTACTGATAAAGTTGGAAATAATTAATTCCTACTTGTCTATGGTTGTAATTATCCATTTGAGGAGTTTGTTCCTATATAATAGGAATTTAGTTTCTCCTAGTTTAGTGTGTGGTTGAGAGAATCTCTCAACCACACTAGTCTATGTCCAAGATAGAATTCCTATCTTGAGACTATTGATTGTATAAATATGTGTGTATTTTTCCTTATTCACAGATTAATAGAAACTATATTGATTGTGCTACTTTTATCTTAGTATCAGAGCTTGTGAGGGCCTGGCCCTCCTGGGCTTGGCCCCTCCTGGGCTGAGGGAAAATAAAAAGTTTAGTATATGTATATGTTTGTTTGTCCATACAAGTAGAAGCATAATGAATGTGGCACATACGAGACCTCTGGTTTTAGATGAGATCGAGAGCGAGTCTGGTACAGTGAGCGCAGCCTGCGATTGCCTATAAGTATGGAGTCATTCGCTGGAGTGTGTGATAGCGAGTGTTGAGCCTCCGCCTGGTTCGCCTGCACCGGCCAAGGTCCATATAGGATCTCTGTTCTACAAAGGTGGACCATGATACATAGACAAAGAGGAGGAAATCTATAAGTTATATGGACGAGAAAGCTGTTGTTTTTAACAAAGGTGGAGATCAGACTGCATCGAAATCTCTCTGGCGAAATACCCGTGGAATGCTGTCATGGATGTGGTGATCTGTCAGTGGGGAGAAATATCCGATCAGGAGGCAGCAAATCGGGTGAGCCAGTGGTGTGTGTCGATCATGTGGCGGATTCCAGATTTGCGTGGAAGAATTGTGATGAACTCCATGACGAAATCATGGTGCGGTGGTGAGGTTGGAGAAGTAACCAGTGCATGTGAACAATCTGATAGTGAATGTGATCAGAGTAGCGGATCTGTCTAGGTCAACTGATGGACGTGGTCTACCTGTAATGGATCTGTGTGTGGTGCCACAGAACCGCTGGCCGTGGTCAGATTTGCAGAAGCTGAGACTCGACCTACGCTTACGGTTGGTGATGGGGGAGGTGGCACCGGCGGTGGGCTCAAATTGACTGGTTCGGATTTTCTGGTCATATATATCATTAGATTTCCACTGTAAGTAGTTGTAATTCTTAGGTGCTAATTTTATCTTGGTATCAGATTAATACAAGATGCACCCATAGAGGATTGGAGTTCAAGTACCAAGCCTCTGGTGCTCACTTCGCATTGTAAAGTCCATGTCTTCTACCATTGGGTAGCCATTGAGAGCTCAGCCAGAGGTTTGTCCAATCTCAATTGCTTATATGATTCGAGTACCTGGAGACGCAAGGTTAAGTTTTCGAATTCATCCTTTTTGTGAGAATTCGCTACGCCTTTTATAAGTACGCAGACCTGTTTCACAATTCAAATCTGTGAATTTTACAGAAAATTAGAGGCGTCTAATTCAGAAGGGCAAGGCTCCATGAATCGATATTTGTTTTACCTCCATGACATGTCTGGGTTCCAGAGTCTCATGCTTTTTGTTGACATCTATTTCTTGATACTCCCAGTGCATCGGTTTTGGGTTGTCAAGCCATCCCAGTGCTTTAGATATTGGAAGCGACGTTGAAAGAATGGAGTCGAAGGTAGCACCTGCTTTCTCGTATAGCCGTCCGTAAGTGTCATCAAGACAAGGTGTATAGAGATGAGGAGAAGACCGACGAAGGCTGCAGTCGGGCAGTGGTTTGCGTATTGGACGGGGCTGCATTGGCTCTCGCTTTTTTCGCTGGTGGCAGCTTGGCACCCTGTGTGTGGCCTGAAGATTGTGGATCAGGCTGTGGATCATACTTGGGTAAATGTCTTTTTTGGTGAAGTATTTTTTTTTTTTGGAATTTAAATTGATATACGTATTGAGTTTAGCCACTTCAATATGAAGTTATTTTGTTAGAATTGGCTATTATAACAAACGACAAGTTCATGGAAGTTCCAAAAAGTTATTTGATAAAGATGCCCAAGATGGAAACAATGAACAGATGTGGTAAAGCAACAGCAACAATGTTTATGATGGACAGCAAAGTAGATTTGTTTGAGTTAGTGTGGTTTGTGGAATAGACTCCCTAGTATGTTGTAATAGTTATTGTATGTACCTAGAAACTCCAAATGTTGAAGTATAGAATGTAAGCCTTGTAAAGGCATTTGAAAGTTCGTGGTGATCTCAAAACCACTTTGTAATGGTTTATGGTCAGCCTAAAACCATCTTTTGTCACTGTAATGTGATGTTTGGTGGTGAGCCAGAAACCATCTATAGAGTCTTAGTGGCTATAGGATTTGCCCAATGGTGTCATATTGAAGTTGGCGGATTTGCCCGGTGGTGGTAAATCGGACTTGCCCGATGGTGGCATATTGAAGTTGGCGGATTTGCCCGGTGGTGGCATATTGAAGTTGGCGGATTTGCCCGGTGGTGGTAAATC
>APFE031223715.1:259550-271272 GCA_000404065.3 Pinus taeda
CCTCCATTGGTCCTGTATAGATTGGCCAATTTTGGCCCAAATAATAATTTTTTTATTCTGCTAGGGCTCTTACCTAGCATCAACTCTTTTCTCTAGAGTTTTTACTTTGGCCTCCAAGGCCTTTATTTCTCTTTGCTTCTCTGCCACAATCATCTTTGATTTTTCATAACTGGCCTCCAGCTTGGCCAGTTTTTCCTTGGCAATATTTATTTTTGTGACTTGGTTTTCTAGCTCTTTAACAGCCTTCATCAATTCCTCCATGCCCATGCTGGATTCTGCTGCTGCTGTGGCTTCTACTGTTGCTCCAATTGCTGATGTAGATGTAGTAGGTGCTGGAGCAGTAGGAGGGGCTGCTGTTACTTGTGCTGGAGGGGCAGGTTGAAGGTTTGTTGAAGTTTGAGGTGGCTGGAAGGCAGATTCCCCTTGCTTGTCTTGTATAGCTTTTTCTAACTCTGCCTCCATTTGCAGTATCCTTTGGTTCATGACTAGGAGCAGCTCCATAGCATTCTCCACCTATTTTTCTTGTGCAAGCTCTGTTGTGTCAGGATGGATGGTAGGAGGCAATTTTGCCTGTTTCCTCAATGCAGCTATATCATCCTCCTTTTTCTTCATAAAGGGCTCTAACACCCTTTGGATCTTTTGGTCAATGATCCCAAATTCATAATTATGTCCTCCAAAAGATCTTTATTCTTATCTTTGGCAAGGAGGACAAACCTTTCCAAATAAGCTGTCCTTGTTTGTGTCTTCAGGATTTCCTTTAGCTGATGGGCCAGCATTGCCCTGTCCAGAAGTGTTGCATACACCATCTCCCCAATTTGTTTGTGCAGCTCAATTTGATCCATGGGGTGTATGTCTTTAGCAAAGACCTCTAGATTTGTCTTGTAATAATCTGATGTGGTCTTCGGGTGTGGGACTTTGGGCTTTAGATGAGTGAAGATCATCTTTTCTTCCTTTAGATCAAAGGCAGCCATCAATATTTGCTTTTTGGCTGGGGTTGTATTCAGGAACTGCTCATAGAGATGCACCCTTAGCAACTCATTTTGTGCCTTGATCTCTTTGAAGCCCTCTTTAACTATGGCTGGCTTTTTGCCCTATTGTCTGGAG
Source organism: Pinus taeda (assembly GCA_000404065.3). Classification (NCBI taxonomy): domain Eukaryota; kingdom Viridiplantae; phylum Streptophyta; class Pinopsida; order Pinales; family Pinaceae; genus Pinus; species Pinus taeda. The sequence continues at coordinate 260,655 of APFE031223715.1, forward strand.
GAGGACACCTCCACAGTATGCTGTTGAGCCTGCTCTAGCTGAAATGAGCTAGTGGCAGTCTGTTGGCTCGTTTGTTATTCTTTGATTTGGCTTTCTTCCAGCTCTTCACTTATGTCTCCTTCTTCTGCTTCAGGGTCTACCCTCGGCCTCTTGGCCTCTGGTTGCTGTGATGACCCTGTTGGAGGTGTGATTTCTTCTCTGTCTCTCTTTTTCCCTCTCTCATCATTGAGGGGGGTATGCAAAACTGGGTTTTGATTTTGTTCAGTTTGCAGGGGAGGGGCCTGTCCTGATTGCTGGTCCTTTGAAGTACTAGGCTGCCCTGTTTCTATCTCCTATTGTTCATCCATCTTCTCCTTTCCTTTTGTGGTGGTTGTTGTTGTTGGAGCCTGCTGGATGTCCTGTGTTGCTGGGGCAGTAGAGGTACCTTCTCCTGCTTGGACTGGTTGCTTGAAGACCTGTTGACAAGAGTCTAAGTCAAGAGTTTTTTCCAAGTCCTTTACATTATGCTCCATTATTTCTTCCTGAGTCAATTCCTCTACTATTGATTCAGGCACCCATTCATCTTGATTAGCAAAATGTTGTACTTGAGGGAGTGGGGAATGCTTATAGGCTAGCAGCCTATATTTAACCCTCCTTGCACTGATGAAACCTTCAAGGTCATAAGGGACCCAGCAGAAGCTTCTCTTGAGTTTTAGTTGTTGTCCTAGTATTTGGTTAGCTTCTTGCCAACCATCTTTTTTGTTCATGGTAAATGGGCCTAAGTGGTCCCTGAACTTCAGGTTGTCTTTCTTCTTGGCACTGTGAAAGTGTGTTAGGTCGGAGTTTATAAGCTGTATATAGTACTCCAAGGAAAATAGCCTCATAGGGACATACTTTGGGAGCCTGTAGGGACAGAGATCACAGCCATAAATTCTGATTACAGTGTGGTTCTGGTACAAGTACCAATCACCAATTTTGTAGCTTCTGGATAGCTGCAATATTTTCTGTATATCCTTGGACAATCTGATAGGAGGAGTCCTCCTCAAGAGGCATGTAACTGGATATACAAACTGATCAATGAATTCGCAGTATGAGTAAGGGGAATTCTGTACTTGGTGGAAGACTGAAGACCAGAAGATCACAGACCTTCTCTCACCCTGTGAGTCTAGCTTCTTGATGGAGAACTGGAAGCTATCTGTCTGGTAGTACAAGAATAAGTGATAGATGTATGAGGAATATCTGAATATTGCCTCCCTATCCAGCCTTATCAATTGATCATGTATCTTATTGGCAATGTACTTGGCATAATTGTATTTCATAGCAGGGGGCTTCATCAGGCTGTATGCAGAGAGCATGACCAGCACAGTCAGATCAACATGTTTGTTTGTGGTGAACCCCAGCACAGAGGTCAGCATATCTACTAGTAGCTTGCCAATCTCATTGAGATCTTCATAGGAGAAAGGAGGTGGCCCAGAGGTTGGCAGTCTGCCTTCATGAATTTCCTGGCTATGGCAGCAATGTCTGAATCAGAAAGTTCTGGAGGCCCTCATCCAGAAAATAGTTCATGGAAGAAGGGGTATAGCAACTGGGTTTGTTTGTAGTTGAGCATCTGGTTGATGGAGTCTGGAGTTATATAGAAGAGGATGCTCCCAGATGGGGACTTCACAGCCCTGAGTTTCTGGTCATAGTTCTCTGCACATAGGGTGGATGATTCCAGGGAAAATGTTGACAGAAGGCAGGAAGTAGGTGGGTAGATTAGATTGCCAGACCCCATACAGGTCACTGTTGTCCAAGTGGCTGTTTCTTAATTGGAAATATGTCTGCAAATGGTTTCTCTCTGCCACAAAATCTGTGATGAGAGCATCACTGTCCACCAGTGGTATAGCTTCTAGCTCTCTGTTAGGTGGATTTATAGGCAAAACCTCCAGAGCAGCTGGAGTGGCCATTGTCTTGCTCTTGTTGGTGGTTTACTGTGTTTCAAGCTTGATGTGAGTGCTGAGGAATGGCTTACTGCTCTCTGTTTGCAGTGAGCAGTTTTGGCAGTTCAAGGAGGCTGTCACAGGCTTAATTAATCTGTGGGGCACTCTGTTTTGAGGAAGCAGAGTGTTTTTGAGCTGGTTAGCTAGTTATTTGCAGAGAATTGCTTTAGCAGAGGTGAGGGAAATGTCAATTTAGTTCTTCTAGCCTGTGGCTTGGCTTTTTAGTTGCTTTTTGTGAAAAACTGGTAAATTTCACCGTGGGTCACGAGTTTCCTTGAGACTTCCGTCGTGCAGGGGTTTCAGAGGTTTCTTAGGTAGATTTTAGGGGTGACTTTCACCAATGTGGGTCCTTTAACTAAGTTGCTTAAGCAGGAAAACATGATTATACGGAGAACAGTGGACAATAGAGGGTGCCTGCGGCAAAATACCTGGTTTTAATGGCGTACGAGGCGTTTGCACCGGTCGAACTGGCTGAATTGAAGGTGGTTGGGTTTACAATGGAGGCGGCAGCAACTCTGGCGGATTACTTTTGATTTTCGACCGTTGGAAGTTGAAATTCGCTTTCAGTGGAGCTCCGGGCGTTCGTAGAAAATAATGCAAAATAACGGGTTTTTACGACTTTTTATGCATTTTTGGCATATTGGAGCCTTTTTATGATGACGTCATGCTGACGTCATCATGGGCCCAGGTACGGACAAGGTGACGTGACAGGTGACGTGGGTGCCCAGGTGGCACTGACACGGTGGCAGGGTGGATAGGGCGACGTGGAGGCATGGTGGCGGCAAAGTGGGGTGACGTCACGCTGATGGGGGCGTGACGTCAGCGTGGAGGGTAGGGCGGTAAGCGGTCTCCCCAGCAGGCTCTTGGTCAATAAGTGGTTTGGAGTGGGGGGGCAGCGAACAACCCCAGCGCCTGACGCGTGGCGGGGGTACGGCGGCAATACCGCCCATCCCCCGGACGCAAAAGGTCGGGCAGTTGTGGTTGAAGATCGACCGCCCACCGTAGGATGGGCGGGGCGAAAGATCTAACGGTGGGCGGCGATCATGATATGCCGCCACGATAATAACAGGGGACCCGCCGGATTATATAATAAATGTTTAATAAATGGGCGTGGGGTGGGTTTAGAACTTTAGGTTATGGGTTTTCGGGTTTTTTAAGCGCGTATTAAAAAGCTTTTTATTTCAAAAAAGCTTTATAATACATGGGTTTAGGGCGGAGGAAAGGGTAATAAGGGAAAATGAGGGCGGGGAAAGTGATTTTTTTGCCTTTTAACCATAGTTTCTTGCCAAACTCATAGTTTTTTAAGAGGATTAAGGGCTAATACTAACCCTTGAGGGGTTAATATTTCCCAAGGAAGGGATATGGCTATAGCAATTGGGGGAGGGAGAAGTTAGGGAGCCAGATCATAGGTTAGTGATTAATATGGTTTGTGAGGTGAATGAAGGGGTGAAGCCAAGTTAAAATGAAACTTAACTTAGGATATTGAAGATAGATGAAAATGATGAAAAAAGGATGTTTTTACACAAGAAATGTGGCTCCTTTTCATGCTTGAACTCCATGGTTTGACCAAGTGGTTTGTGATGTAATGGAGTGGAACTGGACACCTGAGTAGATCTCAAGGCCCTTGGGGGTGTTAGTAAGAAATGACTTTTGGGGGAAACTGGGGAAGTTAGACATGCTTCCAGTGCTTGTCCTCCATTCTTTTTCCTTGATGCCCACACCTTGAGTGGCATAAGTTTTTGCACTTAATTGGCCAATTGGTGATGACTCTCCATTTCTGCAACCTTGCACTACTTACCCATCCTAGTAATCCTAACACTTTTTCTTCATGAAAGTGGGTGCATTTGAACTAGCATACCCTGATCTTCCTCTTTTCTTTTGACTGCCCTCCTATCTAATATCTACCCTTATTTCTTCCAAGGCCCCAGATTAAGCAGTTGGGCACCTTTATTTCTCTACCTAGCTAGTCATCTGCCAAGCTTAAGCTGTTTGGTCAGGGAACATTCTCTATTCTGCAACAAGCAATTTAACCATGGCATGGTCCAGTTTATATTGTTGGGCCGTCCATCAAGTGTGATTAGCAGCAGTACTTGGATAACATGCCACTGCCGAATGAGCTTAGTAGTGGCATTTTGACTGGCCACTTTCCTGGTCTTTAGTTTGGGGTTCATTTTCACTTTTCTCTTGACCACTTGATTTTCTTGCCCTTTGATTATTCTTTTAGAGCATACCCTCTTTTCATTTTTTAATTTTTTTGTAGTATGTACACAAAATATGGAATCTTTGCAGCCTGCAATGATGAACATATTTGGCCCTTCCACTGTCAATCATGAAAGATGAAACCTATTGGTGTAGGAACCTAACACATAGAGCAGATTTTTATTCCAAATAGGGACGCTATTTTAAGTACTTCTAACTCATCCACCCCCACATCTATCAGTCCATTTTTGTCTTTATTTATGTAGAGCCCAAACGATTTACCGAAATCCATGAAGATCCTATGAAAAGTGACCCACTCAAAGATTATTGTTTCACCAGCACACAGTATGTCATAAGCAAGTATTATATGAGATATTTTTCATCCTCTAGAGAGTTTGCGTCCATATATCATTTTTTCGTCAAACCTGGCCTTAACTCCCCTGTTGAAGGCATAAATGATCAGAATGAGAAGAAGCAGAGATAGTGCAGATCCTTGGCGGATCCCCCTATAAATTTTGAAGAAATGAGTTGGCACCCCTTGATGAGAAAAACCATAGATGTTGATGTTAAGCAATACATTATCCACTTCATGTGCATGTGCAAAAAACCAATTTTATATAGGATCATTGAGAGAAACTCCCTATCCACATAGCCATACACCTTGTGGAGGTCGACTTTCATGTTCCTTTTTAACTTCTCTTCGATGGGAGAGTTTACAAAAAAAATGAACATAATAGATGTTGGTACATAAGCCAAACTTTTTAGTTTAGTTTTTTCACTTGAAGTAATCTTTAACAAGCTTTTTATATCCTCCATTACCAACCATAAAATTATTAAATTCTCTAGCATTGATTTGTAAGTTTAGATGAAACATGTTTTAAATAAATCATTTGATTTTAACTGTCATGTTTGAGGTATATATTTCTCACCTTCACATGTTTTTATTTTTTTCATTGTCTCAAGTAGTAGCTCTATCAATCTCATTATCAAATGTGTTTTTCCTTCTAGAACCCCGTGTTAGGGAGAATAATGTGCAAAGCTAGATGATGTATATGAGTGCTTATGAGTGACCATCTTTTCCAAGAAATCCCTTTCATACCCCAATGTATGTCCAAATCCATATTGGATTTGTTGGAAAGATGGACCACCTTTAAAGTTGTTAATGTCAATGTTGTTTTGAACTCATTTGTGATGTCTTTCATGCATTTCTCTAAGATTGGATATGTTTGTTTGTTGGGATATATGTTTTAATTATGAATAATTCGTTTGTTTTGAATAACAACAATGCAACAGTAGTTTTGAGAAATAATTTATGTTTCACCCAATGGAATTATTATTGTGATTTTGATTAAAGTAAAAAGAAAAAAAAATATTAATGTTAATGCAATATTATCATGACATTCTGTATTTATGATTTTCTAGACCATTGTAAATTGTAAATTATACTAAAAGTATATTTTCCAAGGATGTACGATTTGAGTGACTCATTTTTTTTAGCATATAGAGAAGGAGATATGTATTTTTTAAGGTCAAAGAAATTTTGATTGAAAAATTACTCGTAGAGTGTTAAAAAGAAATTAGTATTTCAATTTTATTCCAAGTAATTTTTATTTAATATAATTTTCTTTAAAGGAAATTATTATAGTTTGAATTTTTTTGTTAAAAATCACATTTTTTCTATGTGCAATTGTGAAATAACAAATGACATGATTGGTTCAAAATTTTAAAAAAGTGTAATCAAGTTAAATAAGGGTTAGTAGAATCATTGAGTATTCTAGCCAATAATATTTTTGAGAGAAAATGGGTTGTAACTAAAACACCAAGGTTTTGGATTAGTATTTCAAGATATTGAAAGCCTAACTTAACAAACACTAAGCCTATCGTTGAGAACAAAAATGTACCATGGAATCTTTAGGATATAGGATGGCTAAAAAAAGAGATACTTATATAAATATAATACTCAATGCAAGAAGAAACACATAAATGTTGGGAACTAACTTACAAGACGTGGCATAAAAATGTCAACATATAATGATATTACAAATTTAGGGGAGAGACATTTCGAGAATAAATATTTGGTAAATTATCTATAGTTATTAGGAATATGAAAGGAAACTCAAAGAAGTAAATAAGTATAGAATGAGACTTTGTCTACATTATTTTGGGTGGCATTTCACAATGATATGGGAAATCCCACTCATGATATGAGTTTGTATAGACTAAATGTTAAACTAATTTGTTATTAAGCAAATGAGAACCTTAAATAACTTCACAAGAGCAAAGCTAGCTCCAAACATTAGGAAGAGAAAGAATCTATGAATGTAACAAATTAAGGTTTAATTTATAATATGACATCAAAACTCATAATGACTTTTTTTTGTAATGACTAAGTAGTCTATAATGCCTACATATTTTATGTAGATTATACTTATGATATAGACGTGTGCAATTTTTTTTGCCAATACTTCATAAATTTAATTATTAATAAATATTATCTATTTATAATTATATTTCATTAATTAGGTATTATGATTAGATTTATTCGTAAAGTTATGTATTTCAATATAAGATTGCAATGATGATGTGCTAATTCTTATCCAAAATAAAATATCTTCCAAACATTATAATACTTCCTCTTATTAATTTTTGTAAACTATTATAATGGATAAAACCAAACTAATTTAACATTGTAATCAAAATGTTTCTAGCCAAATAAAAAGTATTCACATTTTTTTTAGATAAAATATTCTAACTTAATTTAACAATGAATAGAAATGTGATCCTAGTTTACATAAACTCATCAATTATAATTTTCTCATTTAACATTCAACTTATAATATGATAATTATATTATATGAGTTTGATAATAAATATTTATTACTTAATTATTTATATATATGTTTAATTATAATGTTATTTTCTATACAAACATAACTCAATGTTGTTGCAACCACAATCGTGTCAGAGAAAAAGATTTGTGAAGCTTTAAGGACTAGCTAGTTCACAATTTTCTTTAAAAAAACAAATTATACATTAAACCAGTAAGTTATCCTATTCCACTGTGAAAGATGATATGATGGTATTCCCACCTTGTCACTATTGTGATATTTCCACAACCGAATATAATCAAGCTCTTATAGTATCCTGGGAAAGGTTAATTAAATTGAAGTTACCGACACTTAAAGAAAATATGTTCTTAAATATCCTTACTTTTAACAAATGCTTTGATGACATAAAATTATTAAATTTGGAATTTAAATAATACTAATATACTTATAATTTAATTATAAATAAATATAAATAATTGATATTATCAAATATCATGATAAAAAATTACACCTATGATGAAATTTAAACATATATTCCCTTACTTTTATTGAAATGAAAATCCAAAAATAATGTCCAACAAAAAAAACATATGAACAAATTAATTCATATAACAGAATAATCAAATTAACTTTAATATAATATAATTCTTAGAAGTTTTCATTTAGATTCAAGGCCCACCAAATTCACACAAGTTGTCTTGAGAAAAGATAATTCTCTCCTACCAGATTTAGAGTTATAAGAGAATCTCCAAACTAGCATGTCTATCTCTAATTTTGGATTACATTGGATGGAGATTGCGTGGAATATAACTCAGGCCTCCAAATCAATCTAACCATGGAGAAAAATAATTAGTTAACCAACAAAATTGCCGAGTAGGGTGTTAGAACACTCAATATTCCATAGTTTTAATCTCTCCCATGCTGACACTACAAAGAATTAAAACACTAGGAAAATTAATGAAATTAAAATACTAAGTAATTGATGATATCTTTGTGCACATACTACACTTAAAACAAAGAGTTGCAACAAGGAAAGAAAATAAAAATGCAAGGAAAAACATCATGTTTACCAAGAAAATGAACATGATAGATGTTGGTACATAAGTCAAACTTCTTAGTTTAGTTATTCCATTTGAATCTATTTTAAAAAAAAATTTAGATCCTACATTACCAACCATATAATGAATAACTTCCTTCGCATTTCTTTGAAAGTTTATATTATACATATTTTAAATTAAAACATTTGAAACTAACCTTCACATTTGAGATATGTAATTCTCACCTTCATATGTTTGTATTTATTTCATTGTCTTGTGTAGCAGCTCTATCAAGCTCATTAGCAAATGTTTTTTTTCCTTCTATAACCTTGTGTTGTGGGAGGAAATTGTGAAAAGCTAGATGATGTATATGAGTGCTTACGAGTGACCATCCTCTCCAAGAAATCTCTTTCACACCCAAGTGTATATCCAAATCCATCTTGCACTTGTTGGAAAGATGGAGAAGTTGGATGGTCCAACCCCAAAGTGATTGATGTCATTGTTGTTTTGAATTCACTTGCAACATATTCCATGCATTTTTCTAAGAAGTGGAGATGTGACTCATCACTAGGTAACTGCATAAGTGACTTAAAAATATGCCTAATATTTTGCAATATCTTTTCTCGTTTGTGACTTGGATCAACATTAGTGGAAGAATCCATGGAATAATTAAAATTACCATTTACCTACAAAGAAAAAAAATAGTCATAAAAAAAGTAAAATAGTGATAAAAAACATAACTAACATTATCATTTACCTACAAAACAAAAAAAAAAAAAATAGTCATAACAATAGTAAAAGAGTGATAAAAAACATAACATTAGTCAAGTTATGAAATTATTACCATGAATTTAACATAAGAATCCATGGAATCATTAACATTATCATTTACCTACAAAGCAAAAAAACAAATAGTCGGAACAATATTAAAAGAGTGATAACAAATATAAAATTTATAGAGTTATGAAATTATTACCATGACATCAACATCCGAGTTATCCACACTTTCAAAGTCATCATTTTCATGTATCTGTGAACAAAACATTGTATCATGTTAGATCAAAGTGACTATTATTTATTATTATTGATCTACATATTCAATCAAAAATACTCAAATCATCTAGTTTTGGGTTGTTGCATTGATTCTTGCTTCTAGATTTTCTTGTTCCGACCGTATTTTTCCCCTCATCATGCTAACCTTGATGACATGTTTGAAAAGATATCCATTTTTTCGCCCAATCACAATCACGCATAGAAAAACTTAAACTTGAATGGCATACCATATATGATTTATCAATATCATGTTGGCTTTGCACCCATGCTATTGAAGAACCTGAGTGGTGTAGTGTCACATTACAATCTAGAATAGATTGTGCCCTTAGCCATCAATGAGATTCTATTTTATCCACCTTATAGTTTCTATGGAAACCATTTTCCTTTTCACATTGGCGCCACCAATAAAAAATGTGGACCACTAAACACAACTGATGCACCAACCAATCCACTCGACAATGTGAAGCTGTTTGTATTGACTTTAAAATAACATGTTTCAAATGTGAATGGTAGGACTAAATAGCCCCATTTATTTCTTTTCCGACATGATTTAAGTGACAACAAAATTTTTCTCACATTTCTAAGATTTTTCAAGTCCTTATGCAATCTTGGGGGAATAGCCAAAGCTAGATCCAAAAAGGTCCCTCAAAATGAATGAAAATTATGTTGCCAACACCTCCCCTAATTATCATAATACAAGGGTATATTTCACATATATCATCTTACTTGTCTCTTTAATCTATTTTATTACATTTATAATATTTTTAAACCTTTAATTCAGATTTTAGATCTATGGGTTATAAAACACTACACATAATAAGTAAAAAAAAAACTAACAAAATCATATTAAAACAAAATCATTGTATTATGAGAACCCAAGGATGATAAGGCCCTTATTTGCTCAATGCCCCATTACCCATGTCCCTATTGTGAAAAATCTCCTTACTGTGTCCATATCAATCTTGTATGATAATGATACATTTTAAAGAATCCATGTTATGTTCATGGCCTTGATGATGGCCCTTTAGCTCAAGAAAATCAAGTTAGTATCCTTTAATTTCTTCCTCGACCATGGTCTCAAACTCAACCCTAGTTCACAAAGCTTCAGATTATCCCTAGTGCACAAAACCCCATATCAATTCCCATATCCTACATTAAGAATGGTGATATCCTATACAAGATGAGTTTTGTGGTTTGAGGCTTTATTCATGTTATAGGTTTTAACCCCATATAGAAATTACCTGCATACGAATTCTAAATCACATGAAAAATAAAAATGCGAGAGCATAACACATAAAACAAATATACACAGAGATTTCCCACTGGATTCCAAAACTGGGACTACCAGCTTGATTTTTCATTATGTTCCTTTCAATGTTACAATACATATTTATACATGTTGAAGCATCTAATACCATCGACCGAAAACCATCACATCCAAAACCATGGACCGAAAACCATCGCGTCCAAAAAACATGTGCGAAAATCATGCACAAAACAATAGGTGGGTCCGCCCAACCTAACATAGGGTCCAAAACCAAAA